>PVJI01010917.1:0-58253 GCA_004026765.1 Micronycteris hirsuta | reverse complement strand
CTCACATCCTCAGCACTGGCTGGTCGCTTCCCGTTGTGAAGAGTGGCACTAACTACGGCGCTACTGACAACAGCCGGACTCTCCCTGGGAGACACTTTCTGACGGGGACTGCACGTCTGTCTGCACACGCTGAGTTCTTGGCCGAGCTTCGCAGCAGTCAGCGCCGTCCCCCCCTGCCCCCCACCCCCACACCAATCCACCAGCTTCACAGGGGACACAGCGGCTGCGCCCCCGCCCTTGGGGAGCTGTCCTGCTCGTGGGGAAGCAGATAGGACTGAAAAGGACGCGCGCTCCTTGTACGACCAATCATGACACAGGGCTGGGAGGCAAAGGCGTGGCTGCTGCTTTTAACTACATAAGCTCGTTTTCAGAACTACTCGCTGGGCCAAGGGCTGAGTGTGTGGCTGTCCAAGAGCAACGTGACTCAGTCCCGTGAACAGCGGACAGAAAACAAACGTGGCCTTGTCTGCCCAGCGCCCCAAATCACTGACCGATCCACTTCGACTGGGTGTTTGTAGCCGCCAAGCACGGATGGGCCACCGACGCCGGCGGATTCCAGCGAATTCTGCGGAAAGCAAGCACAGGCTCGGAAGGGCTGTGTTTGTGCGATTTCAGGAAAGTTATTATCAGACTAAAGACCCTCAGAACCTAAGCCAGCAACCTCCTCTGACAATTTGCTAAGACAACAGCTGAGTTCAGGGCCCTGAATTTTAATAATGGAATGTGAATCATGCATTTTATACCCAGCACATAAAATCCCCAGATGCCAACCCCAGAGCCGAAACACGCACATGGAGAACAGCAGGTGGGAGACGATAAATCTCGTGAATTATCTGCCCTGCGTGCTGGGACACTCCGGTGATTCATTTCAGCACCGCGGAGCGGCTCCCCCAGCGAAATGTGTCTTTGCCGTTTGCAATCCGGCAGACTCACTTCCTATTCACTCTGTTTGTCTTTCGGGTTGGTATTTGTCAAGTCACTTCCCTGCTAAAAATTTCATCCTCACAGACAGAAAAGTCTTTGATCACCAGCCACACGTGAAAGACTGTGAGCAAGAGAGCAAAGAGCAGCTACGGAAAAGCTCCCCCACCGTCTGTTCTCTGGTTAATTACACCTGATTGGGAATTTTTCATATTTTCATTTCAGCTTGTCACAGGTCAGACGAGACATTAAAAATGCAGGGAACATTTACTTAACAACTTTTTACATATTAGGCCATGTTGAGTCACATAAATTGGTTTTAATCAATTTAGTGGGAAATATGGTTTGAATTCCAATGAGCCTGGTTATTCAGCTGTTTCTTCACTCTTTCGTCCATGCGTTCCATCTACCAAGGTGTGCCCAGTGCATTTCAGGTACCACACACGTGTGGTCGAGTGGTGAGCCAGGTCAGCCCGCGCCTGCGGTCAGAGTGACAGCTGACATGCTCTGTGTGCCGGAAGCACACCAGCATCACAATGGGCACAGACGGCCATGCCCCCGGGAGGGCGCCAGTACAACTCCAATGTAAGTGCTGAGACGAAGCCAGCCCTGCAAAGATCTGGGAGAAGATTGCTCCAGGCTCGGGGAGGAACATGTAAACACGCCTTGGACAAGGATGAGTGTGGCATGCTGGCGGAACCAGGGGAAATCTACTCTGTCTGAAGGAGAGAGGGTCACGCAGTTTGGTATGAAATGCAGGTGGACATGAGGGCAGGGGCTCGGTCAAAGAGGCTTCATTTCCACAGGGAACTGTTGTTTCGGTGCCACAGCTGTGAGGGTTCCGATGACCCACAAAACCTTAAACACGAGGAGGAGAATTTCCCTTGTTGCTGCGTGTGTGCCTTTTCAGAGTAGACTGTGACTCAACGAAGTGGAAAAAGTGGGACCTGGCCCACTGCAGTCTCAATTGTGTCTAAGAACCAGCCAAACGTGATTCAGATGAAAAACACTGGGTAGGTTCATCATCGACCAATGATGAATTTTTTCCTGAACTCTGATGACTCTGTTCATCACTGGTTTTCAACTCTCGGTGGTTACACGTGTGAACCCCAAATGGCTCCTCCAGCGGCTGCTCGGGGTTCTGGTCTCTTTGGTCAGTAAGCTCCATAGAACCACACTCTTCTGAGAAGGCGCAGACTGGACTGAGAGTGGTTCTGTTCTTCTCCAACTCTGCATTAAGGGAACAGTGTCTGAAATGGATAGAAGAGGTGATGCTCGCCTTGATAATAACTGAGAAATACAAACCCTTTCCATCACCATTTCCCACCAGTGTCTGATGACTCTCGTGGGAACACAGTGGAAGCAGATGCTTGATGCTGGGTTCGGTCTCCCAATGAGATGATGAACGATGGCCCACGTAAAAGAAAAATGGCCCAATTTCACATGTCCTGTCTGGAAGTTCTATGACTGTTTTGGGAGAAGTTGCTAAAAATACTAAGGCAGGAGAGACAAGGATGAAAAGAGTGAAATATTGTCTTTGTCCTTTTTTCTGTGTTCTTAAGGATACTGTTGAACATGCATCATGTTGACAAAGCTGAGTTATTATTGAATAAAAATTATGATCATGAAATAGATTTCCGGACGTGTCCACGAGCAGTGAATTTTAAGACAGTTCATTGCGTGAACTGAAGCATCAGACGATGCTGTTCTGATGTGGCCAGTGCCTCTGTCTGCCTTACCTCATCACTTCAATGGAAATGACCCAACATGTGAACACACATTTACACCAGGTTTCAAACTAAAAATTTGATAAATAGTATAGGGAGAACTGGAGAGCCACAAGTGAAAGAATGAAATGACTATTATAATACACCATGCACAAAAATTAACTCAAAATGAACCAAAAACTTGAATGTAACAGCTGGAACCATGAAATTCCTAGGAGAAAACATAGACGGAAGCTCCGAAATTGCTCTTGGCAAAATTACTGTGAATCTGGCTCCAAAGGCAACAGCCACAAAAGCAAAAATAAACACGTGTGACTACATCAAATTGAAAAGTTTTTGCACAGCAGAGGAAGCCATCAACAAAATGAAAAGGCCGCCTAATTACTGGGAGAAGATATTTGCAAACCATATATCCAATAAGGAGTTGATAACCAAAATATATGAAGAACCCATACAGCTTAACAACAAAAACTCAATTAAAAATGGGCAGAGGACCTGAATATCATTTCTGCAAAGCGGGCATACCAATGGCCGATAGGTCCATGGAAAGATGGTCGGCATTCCCGATCATCAGGAAAACGCAAATCCGAGCCACGAGATACCCTTTCTCTCTCCCTTCTCCTCTCCAAAATCAACAAGCATGTCCTTGGGTGAGGGCTAAAGGAAAAGAAACAAGGTGCACGGATGAACAGAACCGAACAGAGCGTCCAGAGACGAACCCACGCACGTGGCAAGGATGAGCAGAGAACAGAGCCCGTGCACTGCTGGGGGGAAGCAGCGCGAAGGTTTCTCAGAACACTAAAAAGAGAGCTGTCACGTGACCCAGCACTTCCTCTCCTGGGTGACTATCCAAAGGAAACAAAAACACTAACTCCAAAAGATATATGTAACCCTGTCCTTTGCAGTATTGTTTACAGTTGCTAAGATGTGAAAACCACCTAAATGTTCATTAATGGGTGAATGGACAAAAGTGTGTGTTTGATACACACACAGACACAACGGACCACCACCCAAAGTCTGGCCCTCGGAGACCCCGGGGATGGGCCTGGAGGGTGTGATGCTGAGTGCAATGTCAGAGAGAGAGAGAAACACTGTGTGATTCCCCTCACGTGTGGGACCTAAAAAACAACCCAAGACACGTACACAAACGAACAACCAGCGAGCGAACTCATCATTGCAGAGAACAGATTGGAGGGGGCCGGGGGCAGGGGGAGGGGTTCAGGTGCTCAGACGGGTGAGGGACGAAGAGGCACGGACCTCCAGACGTAAAACTCAGTCGATCCGGGGAAGCGGTGTCCGGCGTGGTGGCCGTAGTCAGTACCGACGCAGCGCAACGTTGAAAGTCACCCAGACGATAAAAGTTCTCCAGCAAAGGACTTTGCTGCCTGTGTGAGGACAGAGGGTCCCCAGACGCACGGGGTCCGTCACTCTGCACACAAACATTGATGCACCGCGTTGCACCTGTGACACCAACGTGACATGGCATGTCAGTCACACCGATGCAAAACGGTGCAACTGTCACTCCCTCCACGCGGAACACAGCCCCATCACAAACTCACACTGCGCCCTGCCGGTCAGAACCCTGTCCCTCCCGAGTCCCCCAGTGTCCGTTCTACTCCGCACACACTCGTTTTCACCGCAGGCCTGGGCTAGGCAGGGTCCTGCAGTAACGACTGTCCTTCCGCGCCTGGCTTCTTTCACTAGCATAGCGTGTTCAAAGTTCATCCGTGTGGTAGCGGGTGGCAGAATCCCATCCCTTTTTAAAGCCAAATAAGGTTCCATTGTGTGTATAACTGTATAAAATACAAACAGGTTGCCACACTCCGTCTGTCCCTGAGCCGCAGCACCCGGGGGAGGCATCAGCCCGTCTTGGGAGGGAGCAGGGAGGCTGCTTCTGAGATGGGCAGGGAGGCGGTGCGGCCACAGAGCCAGCAGGATGTGCCCTGATCCAGGAGGAAGACCTTTAAGGGCGTGGTGGCAGTCGTTCACTTTCAGGTTGTTCGGCTGCCTGTGATACAAACTCCCGCACCCCCGCGCCCCTTCCCACATCTTCAGGGACACGGCCACCCTGCTTACATGCATGCTGTGGGGGCGACGCCCAGGGCACTGTCGGCATGTTTCGGCACTGGCGGGAACGGACCAGATGGGAAGTCTGGGTCAGCAGCAGGACTCAGAGCAGACGGCCAGTCGGCCGCCCGCCGAGACCCTGCAGAGGGCGCTGGGCTGTCCTGGGGTGGGCGTGGGGGGGAGCTGCACACCACCCACCACATCGGGGGCCTTAGGGACCTGCCGTGTCACAGGTCTGTGCGCTGCGTCTGCGGGGGAGCTGGGAAGGCTGCCGCCAGCAGCACGCAGCTCTCACCACGAGGGACACTTCCCCTCGCTGAGAAGAGTGTGGGGCCACCTGGGGGACCCCCTGAAGTTCATTCAAATACGCCACTGGGGGCTGGTGTGTGAATTTCTGGAGACATGCGTGGCTGACACACTTGTGGGCGCGCAGCATTTGCTTCCGGCGCCCAACACGTGGGGGCCAGAGAAGCTGCTAAACATCCTACTATGCACAGGACAGTCCCAAAACATAAAAGCCCAAAATACGAAGTGTGGAAAATCCTCTAAACAGATGCCATAATATTATCCTTAACGGAGAGAATTAAATGTTTTCTAAAAACAATTCACTGCCCAGCCTTCCACGCTTGTCCATGCGGACGCCACAGCAGAGAAGGCTCCGGCGGAGCTCCGGCTCATGAAGAACTCTCCGGAAGCATTAATGTCTTCTGCGCCAGAACAGAAGAGCCCGTCACACGGGCTGGTGCCCTGCTGCGGGCACCGGGTGCTCAGAGCGCCGACAGGCGCCGACACCTCTGGGAGGGGCCACTTATGCCATGACCAATGTTGCTGCCACCCCAAAGGGCACAAACAAAGCCAGTTCAGGCCCAAAGCCAGACCAGGTGAGAATCCCCAGGACGACTGGACAGGCCCTGGAATGAGTGCAAATGTGCCAGCAGCGAGGAGTGGAACACGCAGAGCAAATGAGCGAAGGCCCTTGCTGTCAGACGAAGGGGCATGTGGCTGCGCCACGCGGGGCCCATCACTCCTTCCCCGAGACAGCAAGGAGGTGGTTCAAACGAAAACGCTGGCGGACTGCGCAGCGCGCCACCCGACAAGCACTGAGTCAGAACCCATGGACTCCACACACACAGCAGCGTCCGCCTGGGGGCTGGCGGTGTGGGCGGCCGTGGGCCAGGCGTCTCGACTGACACCAGCAGACGAGTGTGAAGTTATTTCGACCTGGAGGCAAACACTCTTCTGGAAAGGGGCTCTTGGATCACCTGTCTACAAACCCCACCCAAGGCTGTGGCAGAATGGTTGGGAGTCCACGGGAAATATTCCCGCCCAGGGAGGACGCTTACGAGGCAGGTATGGTGAATTCAAGACTGCGAGGAACTGAGCTCAGGTTCGCGTGTCAGGGTGGACAGCGCACGGAGCTCTAGAGAAGCCAAGGTCACGCGGAGGCCTGTGCTTGTCTCTCTGCTGTCTGGGGCTGTTACCCCGCTAGACCGAGCAAACGGGGAGAGCATCGGGCTGGGTTTTGGAAAGACAATTAGGTGGCACCACAAAACTGTGAATTCTGCAAAAGTTCAAGTGCTTCAAAGCTGAGAAGGAAGCAGACATTGTCTGCTTACTATTAACAACCAAGTGCAAAGCCGGAGCTCGGAGACTGGCGAGTTTCAAAACTCTGCTTTCCACAGGAGTCCTCTCCCTCTCTCTCCTCCTGTCCTGCCTGCTGGCTTCCCGGCGTGGCTCCTCCAAGCTGTCCCCTTTCTCTCTGGTGACAGATGGCTGGAATCTTACTGGAAAGTTCTGTTTGGTTAAAGAATTTGCTCCCAAAGGTCCCGGCCACCTGTGTTTCCATGTGGGGTTCCAGCTCACAATCCCTTTAACACTCTGGGCCACACCTGCATTTCCTGAGCCAGGTACCCAATGATTTCTGTGGTCACGAGGCAGGTGCTGGTCTGTACATACAGAGGAGAAGGAGTGAGAAGGGCTTTAGAACGGGAGGGAAAGGAGCTGGAAGTGCTCACAGACCATCCTGCCATCAGCAGGTTGAAGGACCGTTCATTGGCCATGTTTGCAGGAAATGCAGAGGAGGCTGGGCAGCCACATTCACCGCACGGTGTACGTTCGTGCCGAGGCCGGATGTGTTTGAACTTGTCACGGTCGGGGAATGATGGAATACGTAGACACAGAACAAAAACATTCCTGTGTTCTCCCCCCAGCAGAAAACGGGGTGCCGCCCGGGCTGGCTGGCTGCAGGGGGCCTCGGTGTGGTCACTGACTTTGAGCTGCCACACTGCAAGGTGCGGAAGACTGGCAAGGACAGATGACGCTTACGCATCGAGATGCCCGTGTCCCCAGGGGAGATGCAGTTGGTTGTTACTGCCCCATGGGTCGTGACCGCGTCGACACGGAGTAGATGCATTTCAGGGGTCCCAAAGCCCCTTCGTATCTGCTCTTTACTTGCCTATAACTGGCTACGCTCCTCATCAGTTAGAAAAGTAACATACTTGATATGTGTTCATTTCATGCCTGTATGAGAACCATGATTACACTCTCCTTTTAAATGTAACCAATGCTTTCACTTGGAAGAAAACACCCAAAACGCCAGTTGAACACCCTCTCTTGAAAAATGGGGTGCTCTGGCTCGGCAGGTCAGAGCACAGCCTCCCAGGCTTCTGGGGGGCTGAGGTGCGGGTGGGGTGAGAATCATTCTCCAGGTCGGAGAGCAGAGGAGGCGGCGTTAGCGCCCAGCGAACGTGATGTGACTCGCAGGTCAGGGTGTGTCTGGTCTCATCGGTGTCACCCTCTGAATGGTACGGCCAGGCATTGAGTGAGCGGAACCCGCTGAGTGCAATATTCCGAATGGCCAGGAGGGGGCGTCGCGTATGCCGCCCACCCGGGGCTGCAGGCGGCCCCTGTGGCAGGCACCCAGCTGCCGCCCACTCAGCTTTCTCCCCGAGTCATTAAACAGCGCTGAGATGACAGCGACTTTGTCAGCCCGTTTTCTGGGAGACGGTCCATCAGGCTCTGTTACGCGGTAGTTGTTTAATTAGCAGGTGCATTAGCACAGACTCTTTCATTAATTAAGGACTTAATAACCACTCGCTGGGAGGGGTGCACCTTCAGTGGCTCATGGCCACCTGGCTGCTTAATGTGACCTGTCGGGACACAGCTCTGTGGTTTGATGGTGCTGGATGGTGTCCCGCCCAGGTGTCTCAGCAATGCAGAGGCGTCGGCCCATTGCATCTGGGTCCAGGTGAAGCCACTTATTCCAGAGGCAAAGGTGCAGGCTGGGGCGTAGTTTGCCCAGGAAAATGGGTGTCTCTGTTCACAGAGGAGAATTTCGGTGGGCTGGCGGATAGGAGAATTTAAAGCTCCCCCACAGAGCTGCCAGCCCCTATCTGCTTCTGGATTCCAGGCGCTGGCTTCCCTGCGTCTCCAGGTGCCCAGGGCAGGCGGTGGGGCTTCTCCGTCTCCGTGACCATGGCCACATGCTGGGCGAGCCGATTCCTCAGGCCGTCCCTGCCGACCCAATAGAGACGATGACATTGGCCGCCAGCCCGGCTGCAGGTGACCGAGAATGAGGCGTGGGTGGCATGCACTCGTCTTCCTCAATGCCATGTGACAAAAATACGCCGTGGCCAGCGTTTGAACGTTCTCCAGTTTGCTGTTTTGAACTAGATCCATGTTAATTCCGAGTCTCAGAAGTTCTCATGGTCGGAGATGGGCAGGTGAGGTCGCGCGAGGCCTCCCCTTGCCGCGTTGCTGTGGACGCGGCACGTCAACAGCTTCCTTTATATAAACGCTCAGTGCAAGGTCCCACCCGCTGCTGCTCTAACACGGCGTCGCTGCCCTTCCACACAGCACATCATGTTGTTTCTTCGTGACTTTGTAGTTAATGGATGTAGTTGAGCCCGATTTTCAGTTTTATTTTTGCTGTAAAACCTAATGCATAGCAATTGACACTGGGGTAGTGGCTAACACGATGCAAATATTTCTAGAAGGAAAAAATTGCTGTGACCCAACTTTGAAACCCGGAGCTGCATATAAATCTCGCTTTCACAGAGGCTCACGCACGGCTTTCTGCGCTGCGTCCCGGCGTCTCCGTGCATCCTGAGGCTGGAGCTGCGCGTGTCCCAGTGTGCTTGGAGGCGGCCCCTGCATGTGGCCCTCCCTGCGGGTGGGTGTGGAAAGCTTGGAAAAAGTCAGAGGTCCTTCTCGCCATCTGTTCATCTTGAACGGCAAGAAAATGCTAGCATTTCTTTGAGCACGATGCTCGCGGAGTTTGGAAATTAAACAAGAGGATGGCCACCCGCTGGCCGAGACCAGAGGCACTGCGCTTTACCTGGTTCAGTGCTTTTCTCAGTGACAACATTCGTTTTGTAAGTAAGCAAACGGCTGTGGGACTCCTGCCCACTCGCTTAGACCGCACCCCTGTGTCCCAACCGGCACGCACTGGGTCGCTGCCCCGGAGCTCCCAGGGGCCCAGCTGGTGCTTGGGTGGCCTTGCACCTGGGTCTGAATCCCAGGTCACACAACTGCTCACTTCGGGGCATGTCATTTACCCCTCGAGGCCTCAGCTGTTGGACCCGAGACAGACCGAAAGCCCCTGAGCAGCACCAGGCTTAAACACCCGTCCCTCGCTTCTCCGTGCACTTCATCCCCACAGAATCAGATTTACCGACAATTCGATCACAGCATGAATTTCCCTCGGATGAGGACTGGAGTGGACTCATTTACCAGTTTTCCTCCCTCCTCCCCACAACTATGGGTGCAGCACACACATGCACACACGCATTGTACTTTCCCTAGACCCTAAGATGGAACCGTAGGCCTGTTTCGCTTTATGCCAGAGAGAGAGAAAGGGCGTTGGCCAGCACTGCGTGGGATGTTGTCTCTAGAATGTTTGCCGGGCTCATATGCGCTCCCACTGTCTGAGGGTTGAATGAGGGCTGCGGCTGATCTATAAGCCAACAACCAGAAAGTCCCAAACTGGATGGCACAGGAGGCGGCTGCCGGACGCCACCGCGATGACAGAGGAGCCGCACGCTCTGGCCCACGTCTTCACGTGGCCGCCCCACACGTGCTTCAGTGAGCAGCTAAGTGCTCACCGAACAGATGACACTCAGAGGTTCTCAGGGAAGAGGAAGAGTGGGAGAGACGCAGAAAATCAAATGGAACTTTTAGCACTAAAAGAACTTAAGAATGGGGCATTTTTAAAAATTCATGGAAGAAAGAACAAAGAATCGGAAGACAGAACAACAGAACTCACGCACCGCGGACACCGGAGAGAGAAGGAGCAGCAATGAACACAGCGTCCGACACCTGTGGGGCCGTGACAAAGATCCGAGAACCTCGTCACGTGCCTCTATCGCACGAGGGAAAGAAAGCGGGGCTGAGAGGGACGGAAAATGCAACGGCCGAGAGCTTCCCAAACTTGGCTAAAAGAGAGAAAATTCTAGAAGCTGAGCAAAGTCCAAAGAGCATACATACAAAGAAGCACACACAAGCACTCATCATCATAGTACTTCTGGAAAACCGAAGGCAAAGCAAAACACGTGAAAGCAGCTATAAAGACACAAATGTGTCCCCTGTGGAGAAAACACTATTCGAAATCCAGCAGACACTCCTCGGGGACCGTCAGGATCTGGGGAGGTGGCACCTCCTGTATGTGCTCAGAAAGGAGGGGTCAGCCCAGAACTCTGAGCACCTTCAGGAATGCGGAAGCTATCAAGATTCTCGGGTGAAATAAAATGCAGGGAGCTTATGACCTGCAGACCTTCCCCCCAAAAGGTTAAATGGAGTTCTCTAACAGAAACTAAAAACTAAAAAAAAGTCCTAAAGAGCAAGGAATCTTGACAGCTCAGGGAGAAAGAATGCGGTAAACTAAAATATGGAGGAGTCTGAGAACTCCGCACAGCCCACGGCCCCGTCATGGACGAGAAAGCTGAGGCTCGAAGGCAGTGAGTCTCTCCAGTTCAGACACCAAGACACGCTGGCCGGGCCCCAAAGCCGTCCACACCTCTTCGTCGGCAGGGGTCCCGGGGCGTAAAGGACCTCAGAGTGCTGCTGAGCAGCGTCCTCCTGAAAGCGGCAGGTGTCGCCCGCAGAGAGAAAGGGGGTGTGCCTCGTTAGGTAAAGTGAGAGAAAGTATTTGGGGCGCTTCATCGCTACTGGAAGGAAAGCTGGAAGGTTGAGCCTGGTGGCAAGTGGTCACAATGAACCAAGCGTCGAAGGAGAAACGCTGTCCTGGGCTGGGCAGCTGGGGGACAGAGGGGACAGCACAGGGGGGTGGGGGGTCGGCAGGTGTCGGTGTGTGTGTGAGGCAGAGCTTTGAAGTCTTACAGCAGCGAGCTCATCCTGATATTTTCACACTGATTAATTAACCTGTTTCCTTCTAAAATGTCCCCAAAATTAAAAACCACCTTCTGTGCTTACAAGGGGCCAAAGATCCGAAAGTCTTTTCCAATTATGAATGGTTATTCTGAAATCTGCCATCATTTCCCCCTTGGACAAAGGTCCCAGACACTTGCAATTTTTTGAGAGGTTCTTTGTCTACTTTTCTTTGTCCCTAACCATAAATTTTCTAGGAGAATGGTGATTATATGGTAAACATGTGGCTTGGCCATTATTGCTAACAGTATTATAATTTTCTAACAATAAACCTGAAATTTCCCGTGAAGTATAAACATAATGAGCTGTCAAAGCCTTTTTTAATTCACAAGAATTTTTAAAAAGTATTCTTGGATGATTCTCAAAGAACAAAAAATGGCAGTGTGATAGCTTTGTTCCTCATTTCAATCTTTTAATGAAGATTTTTCTGTAATCTCCAACTCTGCGCCTTACTGAGGGATCACATTTTCCTGGGTTTTAGCTTATAGGTGAATTCTTTTGTTTGAGAATTAAAAACATAATTAACTGTAATCACGAAGCTTTGCTTTGATTTCTGAGAAAAGAAGTCACACTAAGGTTTAGACCAGCGCCTGGATAGTGAAGTGAACTTTTTTTTTTTTTTAATGTCATTAAATCTGGAGCCCACAGGAAAACAGTTTAAGCCCAAAGAGCCAATTTAACTATCTAACCATCATGGAACTGGCTTCTTGTTTTGACAAAATTTCCTTTACTTTGAAATTTCATTGACATATATGCACAAGACATGCTTGGTACCGTAAGATCAAAGCTCAGGCCCCACGCAGAGATGCCACAAGACGGGACACAGACTGGCTGGGGGCGTTCCCCCACCCCGCCAGATCCCAGCCAGCACCTTGTCCCTCCGTGTCCCCTGCTGAGGAGCAGGGGTCCCGTCCCACGGCAGAGAAGCTGAGTCGGCCTGCAGGACAAAGGGACAGAGCAAGAGGGACCACGGGAGAGGCCAGGAAAGGGTAGGACAACACAGGGATGGGAGACATTCTGATAGCTTTGCAGGGAGAGAAACTCTGAAGCTCAAGTGACGGAAGTGGGTGGAGGGAAAAAAAAATGCTGGTTTCCATGGAAATGCCCCTCGATCCCCCTTTTGTGGAGCTGCCAAAGTACACACATGCAGGATTTGTGAGAAAATATGAAATGTATCCAATTGCCCTCCATCCCCGCCCGGGGAACAGACCTCCTGGGGCCTGTGGTCTTTCCTAAGTGGTCAGAGCACCAGAGCGTGGTTGCGGAGGGGTGGGGGGCCTGGGGGGGGGCGCTTGTCACCAGAAAGACAAGGCCCTGACGACAAGGGTGAGGTTTGCAGCCCTGCCTCCTGCTCTCCACCCTGGGGAGGGCCTGGACATGGGGCCTGTGCAACACCCCAGAAGCATGGGGTTTGAGAGCCTCCAGGTGGGTAAGCACATCCATGTACTGGGGGGTGACGCACCCCAACTCCATGGGACAGAAGCCTCTGAGCTCAGGACCCTCCCAGACCTGCCCCCGTGTGTCTCACCTGGCTGTCCCCTGTGTCCCTAACGCCAGCATTTAATGAACTGGTAAAGGGACGTGAGTGTGTTCCTGAGATCTGCGAGGAGGGGTCGAGGGGACCGCAGAGTTCTCCCCAGTGGGCCAGGAGCACGGGGACAATGCAGACTGGGAACTGTCGTCTGCAGGGAGGGGCCGACAGCCTGTGGGGGGTGAACGCCGCACTGGCGGGGTCTGGCCCCACATCCAGCCGGGCCGTGTCAGAACCGAGGTAGACTGGGGGACCCCGACCAGGCGTCAACCCCCACTTGGTGGGAAAACCCCCTCCCACTCACCGCCCAGCAGCGTCAGAGGGGAGACTTCTGTGGAGGGTTAAGGAGACACTCAGGTAGGCAGACGGGACTTTTTCAGTCAATGATGCCCACGCAAACTCGAACTTCAGATGAAGAACAAAGAAATGGCAGCGTAAGGATGTCCCAAGTGCTGGGTTGTCCTGTCCTTTTCCTTCGTTCTTCTCTTCCAGTCTGGCAGCCCGGGGCCGCCTGTTCTGTGAAGGGGTGGCTTCTTTAAACGCGGCTCAGCCATTGGACCAAGTGGTTTGGCCTGTTCTGCAGGGGACCCTGCAACCCAGGCTTTGACGTGACGATTCCAACCACAGGCACCAGGGGGCGTCCTGGGGCCTGTCCGGAGGCGGTGGGGGGAGGGGCGGCGGTGCTGGGGGTGGGTGGGGTGGGTGTTGGTCACGGAGACCCTGGAACAGCCGGGGTTTGGCCTGGGCGTGGGAAGAGCCGCTGCCTTCGGCCTGAAGGAGAAAATGATGGCCCAACCAACCTCAGAAGTTCACAAAATGTAATAACATGATTTGTTCCAATAACCACCATTCTTTGTTTCCTGGGATTTTATCCCATAATTAAAGCAATTATTAAAAGAATCAGATGCATACAGTGAAGTCAGCTTTATAATTATTTTCCACTATCTTATATTTGGCTGGATTTTTTTAAAAAATGGAGTTAATTCCTGCAGCAGAACAGAGAATTGTGCTACGGCAATTTCACTTGCTTATTTTAAAATTTAAATTTTGGGAGGAAATTACACTCACAAAGTCGTTACTTGGCTTCTCGTTGGGTCTCCCGAGGAGAGACAGGCCTTTCCACGCCGGAGGGGCCACGGCCGCATTCCATGATTAGCCGTGGTGATCACTCACGAAACGAGGTGACCACGCTGGAAAACCCAGAATATCTGCAAAACCCAGAATACGAGCTCAGCCTCAGCTGTGTATTTCTTCCTCTGGTAGACAGACGTCTGCTTAAAAACAGAAGTGGAAGGGTTTTCTCTCCTTTTTTAATTTTTGCTAATGAATTCTGCCCCCCCCTCCCCTGCCCCGAGGTCAGTGCTTGCTTACAGGCCGTCGGCAGCCCCTCCCGAATGCTGAAGAAGCTTCCAGGGCCCCTCTGTCTGCGGAGCCTCTTTGCTGACCCTCCCAGACCCCATCATCTACGCAGGACGGGCACCTGCTCTGAGCGCGTCCCCGGCGGCCTCCCAGGGAAGGAGCTCCGCGCGTGGTGGCCTTTCTGGGTGGGGTCCCTGCCCCCACCTCCCCGACTCCTACCTGTTTTCCCTCTGGGTGTGGACCTCACTTCTTCTGCGAAGCCCCCCTTGACCAAGACAAGGGGCAACCCCGGAATTAGCTCCTGCACCCCCTGACCTCATCTGGCCGTAACAATTACCACCCTTGACCGCGACGTTTACTGATACGTCCCACAGGCCCAAGGGCCTTGGGAGCGAGCCCCACAGGACAGGTCCCCGGGCTTGCTGAACGGACAAACAGAATGCTGTCTCTGCTGCCAGCTGAACACGTATTTTCCGACGGCAAACTGGCTTCACAAGCAACGCCTTCCTGGCAGCCTCCTGGCTGCTGAAAGCGCCTCCTGCGTGGCCGAGCAGGTGGGGCCCCGGCACCTGCTTCTGGTGCCGTCACCCCCTGGAAAACAGAGGGAAGCGGCGCTCGCGCCCGGGGCCCACACCCCAGCTGTGACACCGAGTCGGCCGCTGGCATTAGGGGACGCGGGTGGCACCACCTGCCCCTCCGCCCCCACGTTGGAAAGCCGAACGCAAGCTCCATCTCCGTGCAAACGCATTGATGAGGGAACGACTCGGCTCCTTTCCGGTTTTGAGTCCCACCCCCCACCCCCTCCTGAGGCCGGGGCTCCGCTGTCAGTATTTGACTAGTTGATGCTTAAATTGTTTTCCAGGCTAATAACTGTTCAATGGGTCAGTTGGCCGAAAGAAAATCCTATCGACTGTCTTAAGTACAATGACTGTACTTATGGTCCAGAATTCTTTTCAGCCTTATGAAGATTGATTCAAATAGATCAATTAAACTCTGCTCATCGGCTTGGTGAGGAACCTGCCGACAGTGGCCGTCAGCGGCGCGCAGATCAGAGAACGTGCGGAGCTGAGACGCCACGCAGCCTGTTTTCTGTGCGACCGAGCACCAGGGAGCGGGAAGGCCTGGGGATCGACAGGCACAAAACAGGAAAATCAAGGAAGCGATTTCAAACGCTCTGTTACTCTGTTAGAAGAAGGCGGTGCCGTGCCCCCCCACCCCCTGCCCCCCGCCCCTGGCCCCACTGAGCAGACCAGGGTCGGCAGTCCCTGGGGCCGGGGCTGCCCCGCTCTGCTCTCCTTTCGCTGCAGACGTCACAGCGCAGCCATCCTTCCCCGGCAGCCAGACGACGCTGGGCAATTTCTGTGGCTTTCACGATGTACTGTTATTATTGGGGGGACAGAGAGACCTGGTATGACCGCCCCTCGGGCCACCTGGGCCGCATGCGGGGGGAGTGAGCGCCTGCTGGCAGCCTGGCCCGTCCCAGGGAGCCGAGGTGACACCTGCCTCTCTGAGCATTTGTGCCGACCGGAGCTCTGCAGCTCACGCGCATTCTCTGAGTGCCGCCCCGCTGCAAGGTCTGTGGCGCTCGTTTGAGGCCGGTTACGAGAAGTTTATTCCACGAGAGGGACAATGTTGGGCCAGATGAAAATTCCCAACCGTGAACATGGTGTTGGTGTGAGTGTCTCCACCCGGGAGCCCCGGGCACACGCAGTCCTTACGTCTGTGTTGGTTTGCATCGTCGGCTTACGGACGGACGGTCTGCTGAGAAGGCACCACGTGCCAATCATGAGTCATTGCAGTTCATAACATGGTCTCCGAGCCTCCAAATTTCCAGCCAAGTTGCTACAAAACTTCCAACCTGTGCTGAGTCACAGACGGGTTTTTTTTTTTAAACCTTGAAACTGTCTCAGAGTCTGACATCTATGTAACACAAGGCATTCGAAAAGGAAATGTTTGACTTGAGCAAGTTACCACACCACAAAACACTGAGCACACACTTCGCTCCCAGTCGCCAATTCCCGGCAGGGAAATCTCGGAACAGGCGACCTCCCGGGTCACCAGCTAGTCTTTGCTCTGGGCTGGTTGGCACGGATGAGGACATTGTGCTGTTGCGGTGTGATGGATGCAGGGGACAGGCGGTGACCACAGCCCGGCGGGCAGGCCGGCCCCGCGTCAGTGCCGTCCCCCGTCCCCGTGTTTGGGGTGGGAATGTCTCAGGGACACGAGTCCTGGAGAAGGTCCTAGCAAGTGTGTGAGCTTGGAAATCCTACTGCTTCACTTTCCCGCTTCCCCGACCTTGGCTTGAAACAAAGCCATCAAATGCAAACACATTTCTCCGGTGGGGAGGGGCTCCTTCATTGACTTTGAGCATTGCTGCGTTCAGAAACCTCTGTAATTACTGCTTGTGGACTTTGGGATTAGAAGCCTGCGGTCTCTGTGTTCAGCTCTCGGTGCAGAAATCCCCTAAACATGTCCTTCCCGGCTCTACCTAGCAGCGGAGCCTGCGGACCAGACCCGTCTCTCCCTGCTGGATTTAACTCTCTCCGCAGTGCGAAGGGCCATCTGACCCCCTGAACACCTCACTCAGAGAATCCGTCTGTCCTCCCAGGCTCGAGTGTGAGCCCAGACAGGGAAGGACTTAGCTCCTTGTCTCCTGCATGTCACCGAGGTCCTGCGGCGTCGGTGAGTTTTCACTTTCACCTCCCTGCACTCTGGCTCCCTCGGCCCTGTGTCCCCTCCCCCACCATGGCGCGCGCTCTGTCTCTCTCTCTCTCTCTCTGTGGTTCTTGGCTCACGGGCCACTGCATCAGAGAGGGCTTCTGTGTCCAACCCACACAGAAAAGCACCTCATCGTCCCACAGGGCCACCTTTCTTTGCTAAACTTTTCTCCACAGCGTGGATGGCCACCACCCCCTCTTCCCTTCCCCGGCTCTGCAGCCCCCCCTGCCCGCCCCCCACCCCGGACGGTTCGCCCAACATTCTCTCTCGGCTCCTGCAACAGCCGCTGACGGGCTTCAGTCACTCAACGAGCATTTGTTGGATCGACACATGATTTCTATTTTTATAAAATTGGAAGTTGTCTGCATACCCATCTTGCTACAGACTATTAGAAAAATTCTAAAGCATTTTTCAGATTGTCATGATTTTCTCCACTTAGAAAAAGAGAAAAGTCATGCTGACTGCATTCCAGTGAAAGATTAGTATTTTGCTATCTAAGCTCCCCCGTGAGTGTCAGTGCTATGAACTCGAGCTGACGCCTTGCGCTCCCTTCAGCAGGAACCATTCTGGACGTCGCTCCTCTGCACCCCTGTGTCTGCTGCGTGACCGCCGCTGGGCCTAACTTCACCAAAAATGGGTAAGCTTTCCTGAATCTGTGTTGTTAATCCGTCGGGCAATCTGTTATTATTAGACCCTCCTCCTCAGCGCAGGCTTAGGAAGGTAAGCCCGCAGCGGACGTGACCGCGCTTCCGTGACGGACCAGGTGCCCCTGGGCCAGGCCAAAGCCGGCGCCGTTCTTGTGGAGGCGGACGGGAGTGGGGGGCACCCCGGAGCTGAGACTCGGACCCGGACAGAAACTGGCAGGACGGCCCACGGCCTGTTCTGTGGGCCCCGTGTTCTAAGCCTGAGGCTACGTTTTGAGCCCTTTAACTGGGATGTCGGTCAGCCGTGGGGGCGGCCAGCGGGGGTCCCCCTGCACGTGCCCCGTGGGAGAACGCAGCCCCACCCTGGAACGAGGGGCAGGACACGGCGAAGAGCTTGCGTATGGCTTTCCCTCACTGACGAAATCCAATGAATAACCCTTTCCCCTCACAGGTGAGTGCTTGAAAACCACTTCCGTCCGAAATGCTCTTCGAGACCGTTCACTGGGCAGCCATGCAGAGGAGCCGGGCTGGGCCGATGTCCCACACCACGCATGGAGTGGACCCAAATGGGCCAGAGCCTCCATGGCGGCACCGGCACCATGGGCCCCGCGCCCTGGTCTCGGCAAGGACTGTGTGGATTTGACATGAAGAGCAAAGACGGTAACTGTGAGGCCACCGCAAACCCAAACCCCCGCACGGCGAAGGCGCCCACCGCCGCTGGAAAGGCAGCCAGCGGACGGGAGAAACACCTGCTTGCTGCCACCGCGGCCCATGAGCGCGAGCAGGGTGTTACAGGGTGGGCGGCAGGCAGGGGACTGTGGTCATCCGAGCGTCCACCCAATGGGGCGGCTGGGGACCGAGAACGGCTACTGGGCTGAGAAAGGCGCTTTTTGAAGCGAAGGGAGGCAGCCACGTGCCTTTTTAACCCTGTTCACACCCACGTGCTGGCAAAGCGTTTAGGGGAATCCTGTCACTTTCCTTTGCTGGCCCACCGACCTCCCCACGTTCTCATTTCTTTGGTGGTGTTTTCAGCATTAAACACCTCTGCTCTCCCCACGATAAAGTACGAGGGTGGGAACTAAAGAGTTACATCTCCTATAAAAGGGGCATGTCCTGCTCTCCTAGTAACTCCGGAGACGTGCGGTTCCCGTACAAAGTGCCAACACTGCACTCAAAGGTGGCCGCCCGGGAAGGGGGCCACGCTCGGCAGCCTTTGACTAGACCCCATGTGGCCAGGCAGACGGGGCAGGAATGGGTGAGGACCCCGCCGGCGACCGGCACGTCACCGGGACTTTTACCAGCCCGAGGTGGGGAGGGGAGGGTCATTGTGACAGACTTGCCAGCCCTTGGTCGCCAGCCTTGTCCCCTGCGTCGGGAGCAGCAGAGTCCAGAGAAGCCCGGCCCCCAAGGGCAGCTCGCCTTGCTTCTGCACGGCAGCCAACCTGAACTGAAGTTTGGCGTTTGCAGGGCACACCCGACACGGAGCCCCCCCAGAGCTGCGTCGTCATCAACCACTCAGTGTGGGCACGGCGCCCGGCCCATGTGCTCGAACACGCGACTTCCAAACACAGAACACGAGGAGCCGGGGCGGCCACGGGAAGAGAAAGGGAGTCGGCTGAACCGCGCAGGAAGGGCGTCTGCCCGCACGCACTGGGAGGAGCCAATCGACCACTCCCCACATGAGCCGTCCCTGCTCGCTGTCCTCAGGCCGCACGCGGCGGCTCGGGGCCACAGCTGGTGCGGGGAGCCCCCGCCGTGCCCGTTCAGACGCCCTCAGGGGGCCTCTCTGCGCCTTTTCCACTTCCCGCCGGCGTCCTAGGGGAGGGGATTGTCCAGTGCTCGGGAAAGTCCCACCGTTGACAGGTGTCATGTCCGTTTCTACCCGTGAAAAGGCTGGAAAGGTCGGTTTACCCGCTTTTTGAAGGCGTGTAGTTGGAGATTCTGTCAAGGTTACGTACCTGGCCCGAGGTCGAAGCTCCTAAATGTCGGAACAGGAACTGAAGCCCAGGCGGGCTGGTCGGTCACTCACATCTGATAAGAATCATAGAAATCACGACGACAAAGCACTTAGTGTGTCCAGCACTTCACAGCACCTAACAAGCGCAGGAGGCATGTGCTATATTTTTAAATTCTTTTCCTTATCCTCGCCCGAGGACATGCTTATCCGTTTTGGAGAGAGGGGAAGGGAGGGAGGGAAACATCGATGTGCGAGAGAAACCTGACCGGGCATCGAACCTGCAAACTTTCGGTCTGCAGGACGACGCTCCAACCAGCAAGCCCCCCGCCCCGGGCCAGGGCCAGCCAGAAACTGCAGTGCCTGCCTTTCCAGGGTGAGGTGGCTGCTCAGCATCACACAGTAGGCAACGCGGGTAGGAGTCCTTCTGGGTCAGACGTCAGGGTCCCTGTCAGACACCCCATAATATGGCGTCTCCCTCAATGCCTTTCCTGTTCCTCAGGCCCCCGCAGGGTTCCCCAGCACGTCCCCAAGTTGCTCCTGGGCTGACACCCCCATGGAACGGGAGCCTGGGGGCGTCTGGACCTCAGGGAAGGCCTGTGTCTTCATCACTTCAGCTGACCCCCGGCTTCAGGGTCAAGTTCCTTGCCTGTGGGCTCTGGGTGGCACCGGGACATGGGCCTTGTCTCCCGTGGGCAGCACCGCCCCAGAGCAGGATGAGTTCCACAGGGGACGGTGCCTTCTCAGCCGAACCTGGGAAACGGAACCCTGCCTGCCTCCTCAGCACCCACCCTTACAGGCAGGAGAAGGTGGGTTTTAATCAGAGTGAGGGTCTGTAAGATCCCCACGGAGACCTCTGAAGGTCCCTTTTTGGGGACCCTTCATTCAATGGCATGTGCTAAAAAGAAAGCTCCCCACTGTGGTGTCAGAATGCTACGTAAAATTGAAAGCTCTACAGAACTTGATATCGGGCTTCCACAGATGGGGAGGGCGGTGGTTACTTATTTATTTCTGCCCTGTATTTGAGCTAATTGGCTCCCATTTTCTAGGTAACAGGAAACTGTTGTGAAAAAAGGTGATTTTTTTCTATTCAATTTTTTTCCCCACTGTGAAGGCACTTGGGGCCCACGAGAGCATAGCTACTGCTGTCTTATTCCTACCTTTGTATCTGTTTCCAAATGAATTTACAACCGATGTGGCGTTGTTTGATTTTATGACGAACACTCTGACTTAACAGGGAACTGCTAAGCCCAGCCCGGTCAATAACGTCTTTAATAAGTGAGGATTGCCCATAAAGCACCAATTAATCATGAGGGCAAACATTCGTCACTGACGCTGAGCTCAGTGTGACAAACACGTGTATAAAGCATCCCGGGGAGGCATTGTAAATGTCCGGGAACAAACCTTGGATCTGAGCGCCATTTGTCAACTCCAGTCGATATGATAATGAGAACGGTTCTCGCGGCCTCGGGAGCCGGTCTGCCCGCCCGAGACTGGAGGGGATTTAATTGACACTTTCCCGAGATTCAGAATTGCCTCATCCGTGGAGCCTCCACATGAATTTCCAATTCAATTTCAACCTCACGTGGGAGCTCCCCAAGCCTAAACACCTTGTTGCAGCAGCGGAAAGTGAATTACGTGGGGAACAATACTTCATCAAGCTGAAACTCAGCTGTGAGCGTCCGAGGTGGAGAAACTGCAAATAAATTGCTAAGTCACCGTGAAATCGATGACTTGTACCATGTTTAAAACCAGGACGACTAGTTAAAAAGAGAAGAGAAATCATCCTTGTCACGTGGCACATTTTACTATTATGTTCAGAACGGATGTTGGAGCAAAAAGCTGTCCCGGGACCCCCTCGACCGCTTCAAATCAGCACTAAGGTCTGTGACTCCGTGGGCACAGCCGCACCCTCGGGCTTTCTTTTTATAACTAAGGTTGTCCTACTCAGAGATTTGTAAACACGCGTGGTTACGGTGTCACTATAGTGTAACGAGCACATCACTCTCAGCTGCAGGGGAGGCGAACAATTGCCTCGACCCTCGGAGGGGCCCCCGCTGAGTCTGGAAATTAAACTGCAACAAGGACCCCAAGAAAAGCGCCACGTTTCATCCAGAGCTGACGCGCGCACGGAGCCCACCCAGGAGGAGACCCGGGCCAGGGCGCCGCACAGGCAGCCGGCACCTTGTGCGCGAAGAATCCACGCATCCGCGCGGCGCGGCCAAGACCGGGGGGCGGGGAGGGGCGTGGGTGTGATGTGGGGACCCCCAGGTGCGGGAGGCTTAGCAAGGGTGTTTGTTTGTACGGGATGCTCGGCCCCACATTCCCAGTCCCTGGTGACAGAACGTCCGCTGTCCTTGCATGCCGGGAGCGCTGTCCACAGGGGACATTTACAACCCGTTTTGGGGGGAAGGTCGACGCAACTTCCCTGCTTCTGCCTCTCAAACTCCTTCCCCTGGACGGTGCCGCGTGTCCAGGGCCTGCTTGGGGGTAGCACGTCCTGACCCCATCTCACTCACTGTCAACAACACTTGAAACAGCGCGGCCGGGGCGGGGTGTTCTCCCTGCCACCCAGCAAACACTTTAAGCAACTCAGGCGTCATCGTAAGAAATTTTAAAAAGGAACAAAGCCCGCCCACTAACAGCTGCTCAGACAAACAAAAATAACACTGAACAAGAGGCAAGAACACACCGTGTCCTTCTGGAGACCTGTTTGAAAATCTTGGTCTTGGAGAGTCCGAGAGCCCCCGTGTCCCCGCGTCCCTGTGTCCCCACACCCAGGTCCCCACGCCCCCACGTCCCTGCCAGGAATGATCCGCTGAGAGACAGAGAGCTAAGAAGCTGCTCTGGGAGGGTCAGGTGTGGGAGGAGGAGGAGCGGGAGCAGCTTACCTGCTTGGGATCCTCCTGGAGCAGGAGCCCATGTGTGGGTTGCCATGGCCTCTGCCCCGACCCAGGGTGGGGCTCGCCCTCCAATGTGTCCCACTGCTGAAGGGCAGGGGGCCTGGGACCAGGCTGCTCCACCTGCCACTGCAGGGAGGCCGGCACTGGGTTTGCAGAAGAGGCGCCACCTGTGGATGCCGTCAAGCCAGGTGCGATGGCTGTCTCTGCAAGAATGCCCATCACTCGGAGGCCCCCAGGTGAGAGTTTACCGAGCGCTCCCCTCCCCCCGCCCCCCATGAGGGCTGGTGGGTTGGGCCCAGCAGGTGCCGGCTCTGGGAAGGCCGAGGTCTGATGCCGAGGACAGAGAAGGAAAGCCTGTGGGGGGACAGGTGTGGGCAATGCCTGCCATTCCCAACCCGAGGGGAACAAGCTCCGCCTGGACCTGGGACCGCGGGGAGCCGCCTCCTCTGCGGCTGACGAACCCTCCTCTGTGGGCATGGCCGGTGCGCCCGCCCAGTCCAGCTGCTGTCGGTAGGAAGGTGCTTCTACTCCGGGCCCTTAAGTAACGCGGACAAAGAAAATCAGTCTGTGCGGAGCCAGGTTCTGGCTCCCAACAGGCAGGAGCAGGCAGCCAGGGCTCCCCTGGGTCCCGGGAGTCGCAGACACCTGCTCGTCCAGAGCATGAAGGGCGGCACCCAGCAATACGGGGCGGGCCCTAGGACAGCGGTCAAGGGACCGGAACTGAAACTTTACTCTGGCTCACGCCGGGTTTCTTCCTTAAGGCAGAAGGAGGAAAGGGTTATAAGACTCAGGAAGTCTCAGTGTAAATGGGGCTGACGTGCGAGAGAGGGAGGAGAGGAGACAGGTGCATGTTGTCAGCTGGGCCTGCGTCTCTCTGAGTGATTTCTGGGTGCACAGAACAACGCCCCAGAGAGGCGGCTCGACAGTCTGTCTTTTGCCTGCCCCACACCCAGCTTATTTGGACTGTCACCGTGTCCACCTCGGAGAGTCACGGTGTCCTGTCACATGCGAACACGAGACCTGCAGGGCCCCGCCCCTCAGCCCTGCCAACACAGAGCCGGGGACTTAACTGCTGACTGTTAAGCAGCATCCCCACTTTCTCCTCACTGCATGCCAGTACAGCCCCCCTTTTGTGACAATTAAAAGTGTCCAGGCATTGCCACCTGTCCCCTGGGGTGAAACTGTTTCTAGTTGCGAACCATCGATTTAAAACTCTGAAACAGAGGTTATGAAATCCACAGAATACTTTTTATCAACATAACTAACGTGCAGGCTGCCATCCAGAATATAAACATTTTGTCCCTTCTTGTCACTTAAATTCTGGCATTGCTACAGTCATTTCTTTGGAATTCACCACAAACATTTTTTTTTTTAAGTTGTGAGAATAAAATCCAAAACTGCAAAACAGACCCTCAAAGGTAAGGCACAGAGAGCCGGCTTCCAGGGGAGCCTGAGGATGTGCTTTTAAATGCAGATTCCTCTTCCTGTCACCATGGCAACAGAGATGGGGGAGCCTTTCTGAGCCTGCACTCCAGCAGGACACCTTCCATTTCAATCCAGGCCAGCTAGGACGTCCCAGTGCATGGGACACACGGGGACACACCGAGCCTTCCCCCCCAGGGTGTCCCTCAGCCTCAGTGCAGACCCTCGGGGTTGTTAAGAGTGGAAACAACTGGACCACGTTCACTCAGGCGTCACTTTGTCAAATCCCTCCTGGGAGTTTTGGGTCCCTGGACTTTCACCAGGGCTGAACCGTGTGCCCTGTCTGAGCGCCTGGACATTCCTGAGGTGGAGGGATGAGTGTGTCCGGGACAGTGAAGGAACAGAACTCTGAATATTCGACTCTAGGCTGGGATGCTCTAGGAGATGATCCGAGATAATATCTGCAAAGGGGAGGGGCAACTATTCTCTATTTTTTCTTTTGTTTCTATGGAAGTGTAAAAATATAATTATGTTCAGAGCCAGAGATATCTTTCAAAATTGCAATCACAAAATGAAAGACACAAGTTATGAGTTTTTGTTCTCGTGGGGTTAAAAGTCCTTATTGGGGCCCGGCTGGTGTAGCTCAGTGGATTGAGTGCGGGTTGAGCGCGGGCTGGGAACCAGAGGGTCCCGGTTCGATTCCCAGTCGGGGCACATGCATGGGTTGCCGGCCAGGTCCCCAGTGAGGGCCGTATGAGAGGCAACCATACATTGTTCTTTCTCCCTCCCTTCTCCTCTCTCTGAAAATAAATAAATAAAATCTTTAAAAAAAAAAGTCCTTATTGGGGATGCGTCATTTCTCGGTTTTCACCATCGTGCGTGATGACGGGTGAGCGCGGGGCTGGCTTGCTTTCTCTGCATCTCAGTCGGAGGAGCGCGGGGACCGAATGTCTCACTTTCGTAAACTCGGAGATCTGACGGCGACGCCGAGGGAGCTAACCGCGTCTTCATCCTGGTGAAGACCCAAATCGAAGCTGTTTTAGGCAAGGGCCTCTGTAATTCCAAAAAGTCGTCCAGGAAAAATAGGACAGAATGTGTGGCCCACCCATCTCCTTCGGGAAGGAAGCCGTCCTTGTACCCCACAGAATCCCGCGCCGCCTTCCCGCTTCGGGAGCAAGCGGCGGGTCCAGGCTGTGCCGCGCGGGGATGGGCTTCCCAACACCGTGACCTGCACAGAGGCGCTACTTCCGTGTCCTCTTCTCCAGGCTAACTTCCAGTTCCCGCAGCCTTTGTTAGAATTGGTTAAGTTTTCATTTCCTAACCAATGTGGGGTCTTTCTTGAGGTTCCGTGTGCTTTGTAAATGAGGATAGCGATATCAAGAATGAATTCAGAGTTCAATACAATGCAACGCAAACGGAACCTTTAAAATCCCCATTCATGTGATCTGGACACTGGTCCGTGAAGACACAGAACTCTGTCTCATCGCTGAGATCCTGGCTACTCACTTAATGAGCTCAGATCCTTGGGAATCCTCAGCCCTAGTTTTTCCTGAAATTGTCTTCAGGCCACTCAGATAAGTAGCAAGTTACCCTTCACGCCTGACGACAAACCTTCCAGGACAATGGTCAGCGGTGACGCAGCAGCCGGGCTGGGCCAGAGTCCCAGGCATAACTGGGTTGGTGATGCTCCGGTGGAGAGGCAGACGCCAGGATGCTCTGCATCCGGGGAGCAAACCTGAGGTGGATTCAGAGTTTTTCCCATGGGGGCTGCGTGACGAGGAATCTGCGGAAATTTCAATGAACTTCTCCCTTTATTGTTTAGAATGAAAAAAACGGAGAAAAGTGGAGGAACTTGAGTTTGCTAACGTCTCTCCTTTATATAACATCCAGCCGTGCATGCAACAAAACACATCATGTTATATGGAAAATGATACTTTCTTGTCAAATTACAGGACACATACATTTAGATAACTTTTTAAAGAGCCAAATGTATTTTGATATACATTTGACCCCCTCCCATTAACTTCAGGTTAACTTGGGAGATGGCAGTTAATCTGAAAGCTAACCATTGGCTTAAATGCTTCTCTCTTGTGGATGGAGCAGGTGTTCAACAGCTTAAAATAAAAATAAAAAATGAAAAAATAAGTACACCGAAAGAAAAACATGAGAGTCCTACAAAGCACGAAAGGTCAACACAAATTGTTCTGAAAGCCGTTGAAGTTAATGTTCCAGAACATGCAGACGCACCGTGTCCTCAAGGAAAACTCTCTGCCAGGCCAGAGGGCCTGACGGTGAACTTCCTGAGAGAAAAACATGCCTTTGCGGGGAAGGTCCGGTTCTGGCCAGAGATCGCCCGTTCTCTCGGACAAAACGAAGAGCCGTTTTGATGTGGACGTGCAGGGTCAGGCCGGAGGCCCGGGGGGGACTGTCGGATGTAAAGGTGTCTGTCTGTCTGTGGACAAGCGGTTGTCCCTCAGGGCGGAGTCCTGAAGAGTCGTGGATGCGGCCCCCAGCGCAGCTAACGAGGCGCTGCGTTGATTGCAAAGTCGAAGGGAAGGGCAAGTGGCCCGCTTCACGGCCACACTTAAAACCCAAAATCAATCTAAAACTGCAGGGGGGGCGGGGAGCGAATATCCCACGGTTAAATAAAGAGAGAAGTCGTACTGATTTCAGTGTACTGCTGGCCACAGCTGGTGACCATTTGCTTGCGACGTGAGAAGGTTCAGAAGATCTTTAAGATCCACTCTTCTCCGTCCTGTATTCTGAGAAAAGAAAAGGGAGAAGAGGACCTTGCTTACTTTATCTGGTTCAGATCAGTGTTGCTGGGTCACCTGACACATTTCAGCTCCAGGCTCACCCTAGGACAGCAGGTGACTGAGCAGGCTGTGTGATGGACACACTGCCCCGTGACGGGTCGCTTCAGATGCCAGGCACTGGACAGAGCCACCGGAGTGGCATCAGGGTGTGGGTTGTGTCCGGGGGGCGAGACCCCGCGAGCTCCCCCACGCTGCACTTCAAATGTTGTCACTGGACGGTCTTAGATATGACGACCGAAGGCTGCACATGACAGAGGTGCCCACACGTGCCGGGGGTTCCGTCCCAATAAACCTGTCGTACGTTGAAAATGCCGTAAGGTGAAAAGGCATGGGTGCACCTGACCCACGAAGCACCGTCGCGGAGCCCAGGACACCCTCCGTGCGCGGCGCCCTCCTGGGAGCCTGTGAGTCCGCAACGTGGGCAGACGCGGCGAGTCCAGTGCAGCCCAGCGGGGAGCTGGCCGCCCTGCTTCCCAGAGAGCATCAGACCGCCTGCCAGGAAAACACAAAATCCCATACTTAAACTGCGGTTTCTGCCGACTGCGTGTGGCTCTCACTTTGCCGTACAGTGGAAAAATCCTGAGTCAAATCAGCCAAAGTCAGGGACCTCATCACCTCCCAACGGCTCCACCTCCTGACACCCTCACCTTTGAGTGTCGGGATTTCAGCCTGCGAATTTCAGGGGGAGGCAGACACCCCACGCTCTTCACCTGCCATCGCCGGCCTTTCTTCTGGGGCCGTGTCTGGACACAGCTGTTGGAAAGAGCAGGCAGCCAGCCAGCGTCATCCTCAGCCGGGTGGCTGTGTGTCCAACAGCAACCCGGGGACCCATTTCTAAAGGAGAAGGGAGAGGTGCGGTGACCAAACGCCAGCCTCAGGGAAAACCCGGATCTTGCCCCAGCCGACTGCTTGATGTTTCCCCATTATCTCTCTTTCTAGGTCGCTGAGCCACAAAATTGCATGTGCTGAGAACAGCATCTCCCGGGAGACAGTTAAGATGGAAAATCCCCAGGAGACCTGCCAGAGGCGATTGGCTCACCTTCCGGGGAGTAAGGCAAGGTCGTGACATAAAGATGAACCCAGCGCGGGTCTGGCCCACTCGCAGAAGTTGCTGGCATGGGCAGCCGGGAGGGAGGGAAGAAACCTGGCACTCGGCCCTGGCTGGGGTGCAGGGCCCAGGGGGTTGGAGCGTCGCCCTGGAGACCAACAGGCATGGGCCTGATTCCCGCTCAGGGCGCCTGGCGTGAGGTGACAGGATGGGGAACATGTCCTCCTACTCACAGTCCGGCCAGGTGTGGGCTCCGAGAAGCCGGGAAAGCGGGTCCCAGAGAGTGGCTGAGGGAGCCGCGGTGGCCCCGGGAAGGAGGGGAACTCCCTTAGGGATTTGGACAGACCCCTTGGAAGATGCAAAGAACAATACGCTTTCTGTTCTTTACAAACTGCAGTCTCCTCGGCGGCCCGGGATCGAACGCGGGAGAAGAACCACAGTGATGCGGGGGAGCGAGACGAGGCTCTCGAATCTCAGACTTGTCATACGTGAGGTTTTCACACCGTGCCTCTGGCTGCCGGATTCGCGAAAGCGAGCCAGGGAGCGAACACCGATCACACACACGCACCCCGCACCCTGCTCTGGCTTCGGTGCTGCTATTTTAAGAATCCCTAACTTCCTCTGAATTTCAACTCTGGGCGTCTGCTATAAAAGTTCTCACCTTTCCACAGGAATCAGTCCCCAGGACGTCTGTCGCAGGCTAAGCAGTAGGGTTTGCTGTATGGTGGGACCGGGATGCCTCTGCGGCGTTGGAGTAGTTCGTGGATGGGGGCTGGTGGGGAGGCAGCCTCCTGTTTGGTGACCAGGCCATGCGGCCACGGCCATGACACGGGGAGGCAGGGATGCACCGAACACACGGGGTGGGGAGGCTGTTCCATGTGAGAGCAGAGCTCACGGGAAAGGAGCATCTACGAAAACCTCCGGACGGAGACAAGCATTTGAGAATCGATGTTGGTAGAACAGACGGTCTCCACGTGGCTGTTGACGGCCATGGGTGTGGGGACCCCCCACCCCCGCCAACCTGGTTAGCCCTTGTCCTCGGAGACAGGTGGCACCTCAGACGGTCTCGAGTGAGGAATCAGCTCACAGCCACGCGCAGAAGCTCCAGGCTCCCCTCGAAGACTTGCCTGCATCTGATTTTAAAGCCTCCTCATGTCTCATGTACACAATGCGTCACGAACATCCGAGCAAACCATGTTTACGCCGGAGCATTTCTGAGGCCGAAGTAAACAAAGTTCAGAGGTAAACAACTAGTCAGGATTTTTAACATTGCGCTTCTGGTAAAAAAATAAAGTAATTATCATGGGCAGGTAACATAAAAAGCAGGTACTTCACGCAGCGTCTAAACCAGTTATCCATTACCTAAGATGCCCATGCAGTGGGGACTATCCGTTATTCCTGTTTTTCTTTAAAACATTTTCAGTCACAGTTGGCATTCGATAGTGTATCGGTTTCAGGTGGACAGCAGCGTGGTCAGACATTCACACACCTTACGAAGCGGCCCCACAGGGCACCACACACAGCCAGGCCACGGTGTGGATTACATTCCCGCGCCGAACTTCCTGGCCCCGGGCCCTTCCTCTGCGTCTGCTGCGCAGACAGGAAGGCAAGGCCGCAGTGGGGGGTGGTCCCCCCCGCCCCTCCGTCCTTGAACGTAAGAGATTCAGCCGGCCGCGGGTTCTCTGAAACTGTAGGTTTTTGCTGCCTTAAGAAATGTTCCCTTTGCCCCAGTGAAAATGTGACAAAACGAACACCACATGCAAAGTTAACGAGTGTGGCTGCCGTGCAAGGTGACGGGCCCCCTACAAGGTGATGGGCCCCCCTACGTGTGAAAATGCCAAATCCGCCAGGTAAACTCTGAGACCACTAAGCACCCCACTGTTCATTTGTTTTAAAGTTCTGCTGGTAAGTGTCTAATTTTTGAAAGCATTAGTGGTTGTAAAATTACATTATTTCTGACCCTGGAAAGCAGGACGTGGAACCCGAAATGCTGGTACCTCTTCAGAGGGAAAAATGTCTGTTCGTAGATCAGTAATGAGATCGGATGGATTTGGGTATAAAATAGGATGACTTAAAACAGATTTAACTGCATACTACAGAGTACATGGTGAGACCAAATTTTATTTTTAATACAGGACTTTACAATAACTTTTACCCTCTAAACCATTTCTTGCCCAATATACACGAACCTAGAATTTATAGATAGAATTACCCTCCACTAAATCTTATTCTTGAACTTATTTGGAGCAACACTTTCTTCATCACTAAAGGATGAGGCAAAAGTCAGGCTTTTAGATTCAATTTGTGCTAAAATAATCCTAATCAATATCCTTTAAGTTTCTAAATATTTTTCAATAAATGTATTCATGTGTGGCTTTTGAGTATAATAATTTATACTTTATTTAAGCAACCTAAATGCCAGTAAATTATCATTTTAAAGCTTTGTTAATGAATTAGGCTGCTTCACTGATGCGAAGAGGAGCACTTGAAGTCTGGTGGATGCACACCTGTGTGGACTCACCTGTCGTGGGCAGCCCGGGCTGAGCGCGCTCCGTAAATGTCGGCCGCCGCGGCGTGATTACACACCCGCGGGCCCGATTTGGAAGTTACTCCGCAGCACTGACTGGCACACTCGTGATGTATTCGTTCCTGAAGGGATCTGTCTGCTTGGTACTAAGGGGTCCATTTAGACTTTTCTTTTTTTCCATGTTCTGCTGTATCTCTCATTTCGATTCCTTTCCACCCCGTGATGCAGAAAGAGAGAGGTAAATAGCATTTCCACATCTGGTGAATCTGTCTGTCTAATCTCACGTCGGCTCTAACCCCTGAGAAATCGCCCGCCGTCCGAGAACACAGCACTCAGGATGTGCAGCGGCGCGTTCTCTTCACGGAGAACAGGTTTGGGCACAAACGCGGAGCAGGTCCAGTGCCGAGTCCGAGGTCCGCTCCACCAGTGGACTCTCTCGAGCTGAGATCCTGGCACACGGGATCCTCATCCAAGCCACAAGCTTCATCTCATTGTAGAATTTGCATTCCTTAATGAACGCATGTAGAAAGCAAGAATAAAGAGAGAAAGTTTCATTTTTAAAGCGGAAAACATGATTGGCTTATAAGGCACGGTCTTCTGAGAATCATCTTGGGTCAGAGCACGTCAGTGGAATTATTAGGGGACGTGAGAAATGGGGTAAGTTGGTACGTGGGATCACGTGAGTCACCGCGCTGAGCACTCCTGCCGTCACTGAACATTTGTGCATGTGTTTTACACAACAGTAACCAGGGTGTTCAATTCCCAAACTACCTTCCCCAGGTCACCTTCTAATGATAAACTGAGTCGTTTCATGTTGACGGAGATAAAGGGAATCGTGGAGGAACGCGAGAGGTTTTGTTAATTTTTGCCCCTCACTTGAACGAGGCAAATCCAAAACCGACATTTGAAGAACGCGAGAATTCTGTTATTTTCACTCTCGCTCTGAAGGCAAAGTAGAAAATACGTCTGAAAACAACTTTCTGATATTTTCCCCTCAAGAGTTCCATACGCAGTTCTCCTTTTGGCTTGCCGGGCATTTCAGACTGGCCTTTCCTTCCTCATTTTCCGACGATGCAGCACAGTTTAGGGTAACCATGTGATTATTCTCCCTCGATTTCGGCAGCGGGTCCGTCTTAGGAACCGTGCAGCCTCGCACCCACTGCCTCGGGGGGCCGGGCCCACAGAGCCTGGCCCGTGGGGTATAAGTGGGAGTAACTGCAAGGAGCTCCCACAAAAGCTCCTGTGAAGACAGAGGGAATTCCGGAAGCAAAGCCTTTGCCCTCGGCCACCTCCGCCTCGCCCCTGCCTCCCGACGGCCGGGAAGACGGCTGTGCCCTGAGCAGCGAGTCTCGGGAGCCTCCGCCCCTCGCGCCTGTGAGACGCCCCGCTTCAGCCTCCACCCTCACCCCATCAGAGAGGATTAGACCCAAGTCCCGTTAAAGCCATTTTTATTGGGGATTTCTGTTAGGAACACTAAAAGACATTTTAGAAATGACATTAAGCACCAGTTCTGTGTGGTCAGTGGGGAGCACGGAATCTTAAAGGCACCTGCATTTGTGAGCACCCACAGCCGGCGTCACACTCAGTGGTGAAACACCGAGACCTTCCCCCTGAGCGCGGGGACGAGATGAGGGTGCTGTGGCCGCCACCACGTCTGCCAACCAAGAGCGAGAAGCTCTACCCACAGCCTTCACAGGAGGGGAAGCCGCATTGGCATCCAAATTCAAAAGCAAACATCAAAGTTATAAAGCTGTCTCTGTTCACAGACAATAATCTTATATGTAGAAAACCTCAATTTAATTGCTGAAACTATGCGGCTGTTAGAGAAACGCCTTGGGGCGATTCTTCCTTCCGGAGCTGCAGCTGGAAATGATTGCTTGGCTGTGATGCCGGCAACACAGACGACAAAAGGGAAAACCGATAAACTGGGCTTCACTAAAATGAGAAAACAACAACAACGTTTGCACAGCAAGGGAAACCGAAGAGAGTGAAAGACAACCCATCAAATGGGAGAAAATCCTTGACACCTGCATCTTCAATAAGGGATCAACACCCCAAATACAGAGAGAACACCGTAACTCAAGAACACCTGAAACAGAAAGGCTCAGGAACCTGAATGGACGTTGTTTCGAAGAACAAAACGGAATGATTGACAAACGCATGGAAAGATGCTCCATCTCACTGGTGCCCAGAGAAAGGCAGAGCAAACGCACGAGGAGGCAGCACCCCACAGCTATCAGGACAGCCGCTCTCATCGACGAAAGGGAAAGTAGCAGACGCTGGTGAGGACGCAGAGAAACCGGGACCCTTGGAAGCCGGTGGGGACGTGACATGGAGCAGCCGCTGTGGAGAACAGTTTGATGGTCCTTTAAGCAGCGAACCAGAATTTCCATGTGACCCAGCAATTCCACCGTAGGTGCGTTGAAGGCAGGGATTCCGAAAGATGCTTGCGTATCAACGTCCGTAGCAATATTGTTCGAACAGCCCGAGGGTGGGGGTGACCCGCCAGGGGAGCAGGTACACCACATGCAGAGTCATGCGCGTGCGATGCAGTGTTACTCACCTCACACGGAGGGGAGATTCCAACCCCTGCTCCAGCGTGGACGGACCACGGAAATCCGGGAAAGGAAGTAAGCCAGACACAGAAGGACACAGACGGTGACTCTCCTGATAGGACGTACCCAGAAGAGGCAAATTCAGAGACAGAGAGCGGGAGGGCGGTGAGGGGACTGGGCGAGGGGGGGGCCTGTCTGACCACGTGGTGAGAGTCGCCAGCCCCCGTGGCGCGCCGCGTGCAGAAATGGGGGAAGTTCACGGTAGGCACTTTATCGCAATTTCTAAAAATGCACCGTGAGAATTCCATATGTTGCTTTTCACTGTAGAATTCATAAATAATTTTTAAAATTTAAGTGTATATTTTCATTATATTAATCTAGGAAAACGGTTCAGAATGCCATCACTATTTGTTGCCTAGAATTTTTTAAAGATGGCTGTGAAAGAATATCCATTGACTCTTATCACCCTGCCGTCTAGCCTGCATTTTTAATATGAAATAAAGAATCCAAAGACATAGAAATCCCAGAGTTAAAGCTAACGTGCGTGGACGCTAGTGGACACAGGATTTAATCTAAACCCAATCAGTTTCTTTACTGAGCCTCGTCACCTTCCACAGTTTAGAGCACACGCGGCCTGAGATGAAAATCTGAGATAAGTCCACACATGAGTTAGGGTGTCTAGCCTTGAAATGGTGGTCTAGTATACAATTTATTTTGAAAATAAAGTAACCCGTAACGGATTTTCCCCTTATTTTCAACATATTTGCCTGTCTCTTTTCCTTTATGAGTTTTAACTAATGAGATGAAGTAGCTTAATGCTTAACACACAAGTTTTAGGCACATTGCGAAGAACTGTAAAGAGCATTCAATTTAGTTCACTTTTTCTAAAATATGCAGAAGGAATATCAGTCATAGCATTTCCAGGGTAAATAAACTAAAAATGTAAAGTGTGTCCAATTCTACACTGCGTACTCAAAATAATTCTTTTAAGATCCAGACCCTGTGTCTTGGCGCCTTTGAGTATTTAAGCAACTTTTCTTTGACAGAAATCTTACAGTTTATCTCTGAATATCAGAGTGCCCCTTGCTTTGGGAGAGAACAGATGGAAAACGCTCACCGTGAGACGGGATGGTGCCTACAGAAAGTAACGTGGGACATTCAATCACAAAACGCAGAAATAATAAAAAGAATGTCCCCCAAATATTACTTCCCCAATTGTCTAAATCCTGTTTGTAATCAGTGTATGTTCTGCCAGTCGTAACCCCAAGTTTCCAAGTACTAAACACCGAGCTGCTGGAACAGGCCCATGCCCCCCGCCCCCGCCCCCAAGGGCTCCTCTCAGCAGACCTGGCCCACAGCCCAGGGTCCGAACCAGCACCGCTCTCAGCTCCTGGAGGACAAGTTAAAAGTGAAAGCCAAACCTTTCATTTTACCATTTGAGATAAAATCACATCTGCTTCTGGGGATTAGAGAAAAGCAGGAATCATTTGTTTTTGAACAGTGTTAGACCACGGGCTTTGGGCACGATCAATATGTATCAGGGTTGTTTAGAAGGCTCTGATAAGAACACGTTTCATCCATCCTGGTTTTGATTTTCAAAGACAAGGCAATTGCAAAGAGGAAAGTTTGGCAAAGGGCCGCCGCAACGCCTGGCGCGCCTTATCTCCTTCCCGCGGGCGTGCGGCCTCCGAATGCACAACAGCCAGTCTCTCGCTCCCACCCTCCGCGGCGCAAAGATGAAGACGCGTCCCCCGCGCGAAGCCGTTCGCTAGCTGCGGGTCTGCTCTCACAGGCAGCCCGGATCCGCCAGCAGAGCAATTTCTTGGATGGAAACCTCATGCCTGACCCTAAAATCGGGTCCTATCGGCTTATCAGAAATGCTCCCTTCAGAATCCACCGCTTACATTCGAGGTCGGCCGTAGCCTCTGGTGGGGTGTTGGCCCCTCAAACACGAGACGGCTCCCCGGTCGGCGGCAAGAGCTTCCAGAGCGTGGCCTCGGGCACCGGCTTACATCTGTGTGGGAGCCGCGGTCTGCTGCAGATCCCGGCTGGCAGTGCGCTCGCTCACCGTTCAAAACGCTCGGGAAAGCCGGTGCCGGTCACCCAGCGTGAGGGAAGCCCCGCGGCTGTGGCAGAGCTGGCTGTCGCTCGGCCAGTTTTCGGACCATTAGCACCGCCACCCTTACCCACCGATCACTGAGCTGTGGAGTCAGGCGGCGCGTCCCGCTCCCGACAACCATGAGGCGTCCAAGGAGAAAACGTGTCATGCCTGAGGACAATAAATTCTCCTACAAATTTAAATTAATGAGCACAGAAATAAGACTTCAGATGGCTTTCTAACTCAATACGGCGGTGTTCTCAGCCTGAATTCTAAACAACAATCATTGACAGAGAGACTTAATATTTAAGCACCGATTTGCATATGAAGACTTGGCACTTGTCAAAACTAAGTAGCAGGATTCATAAGATAAACTGTGGCTTAGTGACCCCCACTCTGAAGAGGGACGTGGTCCCCGCAGGCCGCTCAGCTCCTCCCCGGACCCCGGGGATCAGTGACATGGCAGAAGGCCCGTCAGCAGCCCTGCCCCCGACACCCAGGCACCCAGACGCCCCGGCGGTGCCGAAGGGGCCGTCATTGGTGAGTCCGTTGTCAGAACACAGTACGTGACAAGTTTCAAACGATCTGAACACAGTGCATACATTTAACTCATTCAAACTATGTCTTTAGGACCTGGAATAATTAATTCACCCTATAACAATAACCAGACGATCTCCAGGCTTCCTGGAAATGAAGCCGTGCACCGTTCAATGAATGGGGTCAGGAATTAGATCACACAAACCCCGTTCACCGTGGGTCGGCGTTCTGTGGGGTCGCTGAGACGGAAGTGCTCCGCTGGCTTCCCGTCGGCGCGCGAGCAAATCCGAGAGCCCGCTGGGTATGAGAGTCACTTCGTACATATGGTCCTCGAGTATAAAACATTTTGGACAGTGTTTTAAACATGTAACTAAGAATACACATACGTTAGCAAAAAACTGAAGAATTGGCTTGTGTAGTTATAACAACTAAAGCAGAAACATTTCTACTTTGGGCGAATCTCAGTATTTTCTTAATGTGGTGGAACTGAATAAGTAAGTAGGTGAACTCTGTTGACAGAAAAAGAAAATCTGGAAATCTTCAGAACTAAATAAACCTAATAAAGGTAACAATATATCAAATCTGACATACACATGATGCAGTATTTAGAGACATAAGTATAGCTTCGAAATGCAGGTATTAAAAATAACAGTAATTGAGAATCAATGAACAAAGTACTCATCTCGAAAAACTAGAAAAAGAAGTGCAAATTAATCCCAAGAAACTAAATGAAGGAAAGATGTATTTGACAGTTTAGACAATTTAGAAAAGTACATATTTCTTGAAAACCACTGATTACCAAACTCCTCACAAGAAACCCTAAATCCAGATGGTTTTTAGCAATGAGCATTTCCAAACATTTAAAGAAGAAAATGTGAATTTCCAAAAAAGAACAGAAGTTATGCCGATCTCCCTGTTTAAAGAGAGCAGCATAACTTTGATGCAAAACCTGACAAGAACATTACAAGAAAGAAAATTATAGGGAAAATCTTTCTCATCGACAGAGATGTAAAATCTTCAACAAAATATTATGATGTCTCATCCCGGGAAGGAAAATGCTCCTCAGTAAAGTGAGGATTCGTGTGAATGCAAAGTTGGTTAACATTTGGAAAAAATGTAATTCGACACATTAAGCCCAAAAGAAGCAAATCATATCCACGGGTGCAGATAAAGCTCATCATAAAATTCAACACTTTATTCAAAATGAAATTCTTAGCCAAAGTGGAATAGAGAGGACTTTTCTTAATCTGATAAAATGTTTTCAAATATCCAGCAACGATGATTCAAAACGACGCATTTGTGCTCTCTGCCGGCGGAAATGAGGGCTCAATGGCCATTTTCGGTCGTTTCGGTTGGAGTCCCGCCCGAGTGAGCGCCGGGAAGGCTGGCGGTGGCCCTGGAACGGCCAGGCGATGTGTCCGCCCACCAGGAGGGCACCTGTAGAAAATCCGAAAGAATCGAGAGACGAAGGTCGCAAAAGCAAAACTCGTCGGCAACAACAGACGCCAGGTCCGGATCACACCAGGGGGTGGGGGGGGGGCGGCGGGGGCAGTGTCTGTCGGAGCAGGTAAGGACGTCCCCTTCCCTGATCTCACGGCTCTCTGCGCTTTTTGAGAATCTGCTGAGCTACGTAGATGTTTTGTGTGCTTCACGTGTGTTAAACTACAGAAAATGTCCATTATTGAGCTAATGAGAGAATCATCTTTCAAGGGTTACACTATTAAAACAAAAAACAGTTTCAGGAAGCAGAGCTTGTTTTTAGCCTCATATTAAAAATAAATACGTCCTTCAGGAGGGCTGACCTGCCCATGAGCCCACAGCATAAAGAACCCCCTGTTTGAACCCAGAGCTTTCCAATGTCGACTTCACGCTCTCGCCCACTAAATTTCATGATTCCGGTGCTTCATCCTTTCGTGGTTTTTCAATCCTTCTCGACAGGGTTTGTCTGTCCAAGAGCCTGGGCAACGAACACACGTGAGAGTGTAATTCACAACAGGTGTGAGTTTACGGCGGCCAGGACTCCCGACGATCGTACACCTGGAGACCTCATGCCTGGGGAGATGAAACTGAGCTGTGTTTTACTTCTATTCATGCAAGAGTAACTAGCCTGTCAAATGTCTAAACTGCAAAGCCAGACTTGATCGCAAACCGTGTGCACCATGCGTCCTGACCACACCAGGGCCCCTGGCCAGTCGCGGCCGCTCCTGAGACTGAAGGTGCACTCTTCCCACTCGTGGTCAGTGATGAGACTTCAGAGGCAGCGAAGCACAGGACACGGATGAGTGTCCGTAAGACGTGGGACACCGCACCAGGGGGACCAAAGTCACGGCCGGAGACCAGCTCAGGCAGCACTTCACACCTGCTGGGTTTCTCCCTCCCCCAGCCCACGCGAGCGGAGAAGACATGTGCTGGCCGGTGCCACACGCTGCAACCTCCCCACTCCGCGCAGATGGAAGCTGGCTGGCTGGTATGTTCCAAGCACATCTTAAAATAAACTCTGGAGGCGAGACTGCACCCAGAAAAGCTGGGCAGGAAGCAGCAGACGTAGGCGAGCAATTTAAATTTCCAATATGTCCCGGCAGTTTTTTTTTTTTTAATTCCAAAGGGGTCATGATGCTAACATTTCAAGTCATCATTTGATGTCTTTTGAAACCCACTCTTATTTCAAATGGTATGTCTGGCCTCATTATTTCAAGCATGTTGAAGTTGCTTTAAAAAATCAATTACAGTCCCCAGCATGCTCACGACCTCACGACCTCATCACTGGAACTTGCTGCCGGAGTTCCCAGTGGCAGAGTCCAGCTGTCGTCCGTGGGTGACACCTGTCACCTGCCCCCAGGTGGAGACCGTGGGGGACTCGTGGGACTTGGTTATGAAAATGTGTGTCGACCCCTCGAGCCTCAGCCTGCACACCTGGACACGCTCATGGGACAATCGTCTTCCTCGTCACAATTTTGACAACAAGTGCTGCCTTTAAAGATACAATGAATTTTTCCAGGGAAAACAGGAAAGCTTGCCCTAAATTGTAGTGACCTGCTCTGGGAGGGGAGAGGCCCTTACATACTGACCTGTAACCAGTTGGCACGTTTTCTTCCGCGGGGGAAGAAAGGAGAGAAAACGAGAGGACGTGCTGAAAACAAGGATGCCTCGTCTTCGTCTGTTTCAACGCTGCCGAGTCCGAGCTGCAGCCAGCAGGAGCTGCGCGGTCTCATTTGCAAGTTCGCTCCCAGGTTCCAGCGCAGAGCCGATCACGTAGCAGGTGCTCAGTCCATTTCCACTGACCTGATAAATGACTTTGCCACACAGGATCGCCTTTGAAAGTGAGGGACAAGGAAAGAAGACGGTCCTTGGGTCAAGGGCCCCAAGCGCACTGCCAGGTTGCTGGCTGGCGGGAGGGCCCGGCGGGCAGCGTGCTCACTACTCTGGTTTGTCGCAGGGAAGGACACAGCGCCATCGGCAAAGGGAAGCGACTCGCAGGGCGAAGTCTTAGGAACGTGGGCATGGGTGTCCCTGAGCCCTCCCCCAAGGGAGTCACCCGGGATGTGCCAGTTCCCAGCCACAAGCTGTGACAGTGTGTGACACCCTGTCTGTGGGGCGGGGGGCACTGGACTCACTGCGGGGTGTCCCGGGGGCTGGTCACATGCACGGCCATTCTGGACTCCTGAAGGAAGGCCAGTGTTCTGCATGACGAACTCTGCTTGCAGAGACGGTGCCCAGTGACACGGAGGGAGCCGTCCCAGAGCCCAGCGGCCTCAGGTCTGCTCTGGGACTGTTGTCCACCGCGGGCTTATTTCAACGCATCGCCCACATACGGTGCTTCTCGACGTCCTGCTCAACCCCGTCCTCCACGTTAGCAGGGCCCTGTGGGAACTCCCGCAGGTTCCGATGACACTGACGGGCGCAAACAAGGGAATCGACGCCAAGGAGTGAAGTCCTCGCTGTTCACAACGAACGGGAGCGCGGCACCTGGGTGACGTCACGCAGGGGCGCCGCTGGCAGTGACCGGTGGAACGAGTGCCACATGACTGCGCTGAAACCACCCAGGACGTTTGACGAGCTTCTGGGCTCCTCGAGGTCCCCTCAGCTTCCGGCCCCACAACGCGATGGGAGCTGGGGAGGAAAGGCAGCCTTGGGGGTATTTTTCCAGCAGCGACTCCGTCCGACAGGGAGGAGGACGATGCCGTCTGTCACCGAGTCCCAGGCCCGAGGGGAGGCGGCGAGGAGCAGACACACGGCGACACCACCCTGCCCCCGAGAAGCACACACTGGGGTGGCGGAGGCCTGGTGTGGCGGGCGCCCCAGCAGCAAAGAGTAAAGGCGTCCTCCTGGCAACGGAGGAACCGCAGCGAGGCCCCCGGCAGGGATGGCAGAGCCAGTGAAATCCTGGGGCCATCGTTCCTAGGCATCGACCACAGAGAGCGGGGATCGGGCAGACCCGTTTGTGAGGAGCCCCGGGATGGAAGGAATAGACCAGAGTGCACTTGCTGGCCCGTGGCAGGAGCTGAGAGGAGAGCACAGGGGCCTGCGCGCTGGGAGCGCCCACGAGTCCTGCGAGGATCCCGCTCGTCCTGACGGAGCCGGCGCGGCAGGCCCCAAGCTGGGTTCGCCCTCGTCCTTGCCCGGAGGCCTCCGGCGTCTGAGTGACAGGGACTCTCAGGCGGGACTCCGGACGCCTCCTGACGTCCCCTGGGTCTGTGAAGCGGGACACCGAAAAGAACTAAATAGAGTTCGCAGCCACGGAAGAACGAGGTGTTTTCCTGAGGGACCAAGTGATTCTTATCACAGACGTGGTTCCAACAGGAAACTGCTTCCGCTGACCGGCTGTCCCTGTAATCCGTGCATCTTGCTTTACGATTTTAGAAATGTCATTCGGAGGCGGGGCCGAAGGCCAGAAGGGACAGTGGCTCAGGAAAAGGGGGGGAGCCCCGAGGTGGGCCACACAGTGCACACAGACCCTCAGGGCTCTTTGTGGCCCGTGCAGGGGACAGGCCTGGGGGTCAGGCTGGGACACCAGTCTCAGCGGTGTGACAGTGCGGTGGCCTAACTCTGGCTGCGGCCGAGGCAGCTCCACGCCTTCCCTCGGTGGCTGCAGCTGGAAAGCGCAGACTTGGAGATGGTCCCTCAGCAGGCCTCCCTCGGGCTCCCTTCCAGCCACCAACCGTGCTGTGATTCCTGTGGCGTCTGTGTCACATGATGCCTCCGTGCCCTGGGGACAGCGCCCAGCTGGTGACTGCACTTGGTCACAGTCCTGGGTTAGGGGTAGGCCACTCCAATCCCCAGGTCACATGGCCTCAGTTCCTCCAATCACAGGAGCAGCTGACAAGGTTCTGGGTATTTCCCCTGGATTTGAACCCGAGGGGCAGCTCAGGCCACCAGCTGGCCCAGAGGTGGGAGGCTGGTGGCAGAGGGAGCGGGCGGGGCACAGCCCTGGGGTCCCATTTCTTCCTGGAGGTACAGCTGACTCGGGTGGTGTTCTTTCTGGTGAACAACTTGCAGAGAGATCTGGAAAGATTACCCGTAGATCAAATGTCTCCTAACAGCAAGGCCGGTGCACGGTGAGAAACCCATGCAGTTCATAGCTTGACGTGGACGCTCTTCTCTGCCGGCGTCCGACCATCTGAACTCAAGGCTGTGCGTCCAGGGCTCCGGTGCCCATGTGCTGTGATTACGGGCTCGGCCTCAGTGTCCTTCCCAACACAGACATCACGCCGCGTCTCCGATCGCAAGCAGGAGGCAGCTACTTGCCCTGGCGACCGTCCACACAGACTGAGAGAGGGCGGGGCCCTTCCTCCCTCCAGTCCTCGACCCTCCTCGACCTCATGATTCAAAGAGGCTGTGAGGATAATTCCTCAGGGTCTAGACCGGCACTGCTTTGTCCAGGGGAAGGGAACTTCGAGGCTCACCGGCTGTGGGTGAGCACACGCCTGGTAGATTCCCAGGGAGCGTGTGGCGTTAGCAGAGGCCATCACTGATCCGCTTTTCTGCACAGCATCTGCGTGGATTTCCACTTGTTCTAAACTTATGTTCTGCAACTCGGGCTCAGAAATTAGCTCTTAGATCTTGACAACAGGACAAAAGACCTGGAGCTGCCTGCGCCCACCCGCGTGGACACCGGGCTCAGCACCTCACCCGTGCGCGGGCTGTGTATGTCCTGCCTGAACTGCCTTTCCCCGCCCGAGCCCTGGCTCTGAAACCCGGCCGGGTCCTCTCCTCCATGGTCCTCAGCCCCGAGGTTCTCCTCACGTCCGCCCTGCCTCTCGGCCCAGACGTTCTTTACGGATTCCGTTCATCCTGCACATTATTTTCATAGGCTCACGTATTGACTGATCCTCATCCTGATTCATTCAAACCTGCTCCACAGTTGGGGAGTCAGCCTGACTTAGGTCGGGGCGCAGCCAGAGTTTCTCCCTCTCGCGCTGGAACAGACGCCTCTGCAATCGCCTTCAGATTAAGGAGAAATTGCTCCTCATGGGATCCTATCACACTATTTCCTCGTATTGATCTGTGGTCGATTACACTCCCAAAGGCTCCCCGGACACGGTGCGTGATGATGCAGTGGAAGGTTTAGGCTCCAGAGCCGGCCAGCGCATCGTCATTTTCAGAGTCTCCGGCCTCAGAAACGCGAAGGGCCTGCACCGAGTCCCAGCGGGACTTTTTATTGGGTCTCCAGTCCCTTTAAGCGATCACTACGCCTTTTCTAAGTGCTCACGAGCCAGCCCCGCACCTTATTTTGGACTTTGCCTGGTCGAGTGGCAAATGTGCTTGAACCCAGGTCACTGTGGTCGTGCGCTAAGAGAGTGTTCAGGCCACAGGAGGGGGGACGTCCCGCCGCCCCGTTCCCGGGTGCGTCTCTGGCTGTGAGCCCTCACCTGCGTCTGCCGAACAAATGAATTCATGTGACAGCTGCTTTCCACACACGGGATTTTTCGGTCCATTCAATAGCCCGAAGCGGCAAGGATGATTTTAATTCTATTTAAAGACGAGGAAGTGCTGCACTTACTTTCAAACTGCCCAGTGGATACCGACTGCTTACCAGAAATCAGCTCTACATGCACAGGGAAGACGAGAAACGGCAGCCCAGGAGGAAGAGCCAAACTCCCTAAAACTGAGATTTTCCTTCCGAACAAAGTACAGCTACTCATTCCCTCGGGCCAGGTCTGAGCACCTTCTGCAAACCGGGAACCATGGTGGGTGCCAGAGGGATTCTGAGCAGCGGGCAGCCGGGCCACACCGGGCAGTCAGTTCTGCTCCCGGTCACAGCTGTGAAGTGAGGTGAGAAGTGTGTGGATTCGCACAGGCGTCCGAGTGGACGAGATCCTTGATCACATGCAGGCGACAAGGGAAGAGAAGCGAGCCAAGGCAGGACAGAGGACGCCCGATGGGGCCCGGTCACAGGACAAAATGGGACCAGCAGGGCGGGGCCGGGATGAGGCTCAGGTTGGAGTTTACAGGAGGGGCTGCGGAGAGATGCTTTGCTGCATCACACAGGAGCACATGGTTGAGCACCTCTGCACAACACGAAGGTTACTCCTCATTGGGGGAGGGAATTAATTAATTAAGGTCAAGCAGGTTTCCCACTGGTCCAGCCTGGCTAGTGATGATTTCTATCCAGGCCACACCATGGTCACGAACAGGTTTGTCCCAGGACCTCCCAGATCACAAAGATCTTTTTATTTGTTTATTTTATTTGGCACCCAGGCTACTGAATTTCTTTCGTCACTCCACGCTTGTCCAGGGAGCTGTCCAAAAGGCCACGTGGTGAGGATGCTCCAGAGTGTGGCTGGGGGGCAGAGCTCCGCACGGCCCCTCCTACTCCTGCGGGCCACCTCTTCCCACTGACACCCAGTGCGGGGTGGCGGCTGACGTTCAGGCGGCGAACAGGACACGTGCCTGCTGCCCCCGCCCGAGTCAGCGGTTCGTCGTGAACACACCGTCTCCTCCTGTGGCAGCCTTTCACTGATTTCCTGCGTTCTGGAAAAGCTGGTTTTTACAATTTTTGCAAATGCTCTTGCCGTCCCAAAGGAGGAGCAGATTTGGGGGGCCTCCTGTGCTTTCCAGAGGGGCTTCTTCTGTTTGCTTTTCCAGTTTTGCATCCAGTTACTTTTTTTCATTGCTGTCAGCATATGGCTTTCTTAAGCACGTTATTTAACTAATATTTTCCTTATCACTTGATGTGGACGTTAATATATTCAATCAAATAAACGTGGCCATGCCTGCGAATATCACGAGATTTTTATTCCACGGGGGTGGAGTTTACAATAAACAGATTTTTACAGTGATAATGCTCGATATTCGACAGGGAGATCTGCTGCAGAGCAATGGCAGATAGCGGGGTCCAGGATTTTGAAAAGTGCAAAATGAAGGTTAGAACGTCGTGATCTAAAATAGTCACACTCATTTTAACAGAAGCATTTAGGTGCACGGGAGCACTCACAAGAAGGGGAAATAATTACAATCATTTATCATCTTTCTTGAGGAAACCGCCTCACACGTCATTTCAATGAGGTGGAATTAACAAGACACCATGAAGAGAGAAAACGGTGTGGCGTCTGTCACCGCGGCCACGTGGGGTGTTGGGACGGGCTGTTCGGGGCTCCCAGCGGCTCCGTCTGACTCGTGTGGAGGGACACGGAGCTGGAATTCCCCCACTGGCAGGGCCACGCCCCTGGGTGCACCCGGCACCTGCAGGCACCCCCATTCCACACAGAGTGTCCACATGACACCAGTGCGGGGGTTGAGGAGGGTCCCCAAAAGTCTCTCCCATCAGGAACCTCAGAAGTGACCTCGTTTGGAAATAGAGCCTTCGCAGGTGTGATCGGTTAAGGTGAGGTTGTCCTGGGGGGCGGGGGCCCAAACACATCGTCTGGCGTCCTTGCAAGAGAGGGGACGGCTCACGGAGACGCACACAGGGAAGAGGATGCATGGAGACGGAGGCGGAGTCTGGGGCTGTGGCCGCAAGCCAAGAGACGCCACAGTTGCAGGCACCCACTGGAAGCCAGGGACGGGGAAGGACAGGCTCTGCCCCGGAAGCTTCCAAGGGAGCCTGGCCCCACCGCCTGGATCTGGGACACCTCGCCCCTAGAATCAGAAGATAAATCTCTGTGTTTTAAACCATCCAGCTTATGGCGCTGGTTACAACAGCCTTGGGGAACCAGGACACCAGAAATCCCATAATTTATGGGAAATACAAGACATTTTCAAGGGCAAATTCAACTAGACAGGATTTGGCATTATTTCCACCTCAGGCACCGACTTACTAAAACTATCCCCTCATTCCAGCTGTGACTTGACAATACGCAGAATTCATAATTCTAAATGCACAGTTTCTTTAAGCCTATTTAAAGCATAGCATGCACATACTGAAATCTGATCTGTGTTACTGGTGATATCATTCAAATGTTCTGCCCTTCAGTTTCTTGGAAAATGGGATGTCACGTCCTAATCAGTGATAGATATTCTTGTGTGTGCACCGAAGTCTGCATTTTTAGAAATTTAGACTGAGTATGAAAAATCTCTGCATCCAGGAACCTTATTTTATCATCCTTTATGTCACAGACAATAATATCTCGCCTGTCTCCCAAGCACCCAGACACTGCCTACATCACGCCAGGCATTCTAAAAACTGTGGAAGAACTCAGCACCAGAATCATACCATTGTAAAGCCAGAGAAGAACTGAACAAGGGTGGCACCGCTGGCAATGTCTCCAGCTTCCCTTCCGGGGAAAGAAGCTCAGAGAGATGATGGCCACGGTGCGACCACAGCCCAGGTCGCCAGAGGGCTGCTGCTGTGACAGAAGTCGCTGTCACCGGGGAAGGTCCTGACGGTTTCAGCCGCCGGCACAGCGGCAGGGGGATCGGCTTTGGGGCTGACCTCCCGGTACAAACCCTGACTGCGCCACGTGCCTGCTCGGTTGCGCCAGCAATGAACAGGGTCTCCCTGGACTCAGTTTCTCTCCTGCGGGACGGACGGGACCACCACGCCAGATGTCAGAGTGGCGAAGAGGCCCCAGCGGGGGCGCCGAGGGGTCTGTGGCTCCAGGACCGCAACCCAACAGCGCCCGGGCCGTTCCCAGTGGCTGCTCGCAGCGCACTTCCGCCTCATTCCGCACGTGTCCACTTTACGCTCCGGGAGCCCCGGGAGCCCCGGGGTCCCCGCCGAGGCACTGCAGACCTGCGGGGTGGCTGCCCTGGGCCTCATAGAGCGCTGAGCGGCATCTCAGTTTCCACAGGCCTGCGGCACCCCCAGAGGGGGCCCCAAATGTCTCCAGACACTGCCAGACGCCCCTGGGAGCGCAGCGCTTCTGATTAAGACCCTCTGCCTGTCTCAGGCTCTCTGAGGGCTGGGCCCATCCGAGTCACTTGGTTAACCCTCAACGGTCCAGTCTCACGCCCCCGTCTGAACGCTGTGCTGTGTAAGTTGTACCAGCGACAACTGCAGCGCAGCCCATTGTGAATTAAACATTCGGGTGTGTGATGACGTGTTAGCCCACCGCCACCACCCGCTCACGGCCGCCCAGGGCCTGGCTCAGGGCCCGCCCCGCGGCGGTCGATTTGTGAATGTGGGTGGAGACCTCGTCCCCTGGGCGGGGGGAGCTGTCTCCGAAGGCGTTGAATCCTGCCCGGCACGAGCCACCGTGCTGTCTGCACGCACACGGACAGAAGTGACCTCTAATCTCCATACAGTGGCGGAATCCCGGCTTGTAGATGAAAAAGGAACTGAGATTAGGTTCAAAGTGACAGGACAGTGAGAGACCAAAGCAGAGCTCACTGCAGAGCTTCCTGAACGCTGCGCACTTGTTAATCCCTCTGATACCACGCAGCTCAAACGAAGAGTGCCAGGATGAACGGAATTCTCTATTGCGGCCGAGCCCTCAGATCTGTTCCCCAAGACGATGCAGACACAGTGGAAAGTGTTAGAGCCAGACGGACGCGATGGAAACGCTGCCTCTGGGGCGGCCGGGACAGACGCCTCCCGGGGCGGGGCCGGGAGCAGCGGGCGTTCGCCACCAGCAGCGAGCGCAGCTGCTCGTCCGACCGCGCCCAGCTCCGCACGGCGGCTCAGCGCGCTGCCCCCAAGGGGCACCGTGTGCTCGCAGCGGGGAGTCAGACGCCGAGGACTTACGATGTCGTTCACCAGTGCTCAGCGCCGCAGAGCCAACCAACCGCAACCACGCGGAATCCATCCGCTCGGTGGCCTGGACACCGTCACCCCAGCGTGGCAGAGACCCGAGCGCGCGCCCGGGAGGCTGCACGCGTGCCGGGGTGGGGGGGAGGGGGGGCTGCGTGCGCGTGCCCGGGGGCTGCGTGCGCGTGCCCGGGGGCTGCATGTGCACAAGGGTCCAAGCTGGAAAAAGCAGCCCGTTGCCTGAACACTTACCACGTACCCCAGGCGTCTCACTGAGGCCATAAACTCCTAAAGTATAGCCGGTCCCGTTATTTTTACGTGGGTTAAAAATATCAAATGTAACCCTGTCTTGTTTTAGGAAAATAAAAACTGATAAATGCATCTTAACACATAGTATTCCCTTCAAATATGTGAGCTGCCAACCCCCAATGTGTAGCTACAACCCCCCAACCACGCAGGTGCGGACGAACCACTCGGCCACGCAGGTGAGGAGGAACCCTCCAACCCGGCAAGCGCCCTGTGGGCGAGCCTCCCAAGTGATGTTTGGCAAAGCAGCTCAGTTGCAGCAGAGCTGGCGCACGTGAGTCCCTGAGCGCAGAGCCGCTCAAGGCCGGACAGCGGCGCCCTTGGCCTGCCGGGCAACTAGGACAGAGGATGTGAGGCTTCGGGGACACGGATCTGTTCTTAAAAAAACTGTGGGTTGCATGGATCTGTTTACTTTCAGGTAACTCATTGTTCTTATATGTACATTTTTCTGTGTGTACATTTGGATAATTTTTTAAAAACATGATATAATGCATTGACCTCTGAACAGAGTAGGTATTCAACAAGCGTGTGCTGAACAGAGGAAATACTAGCCATTGAACATTGTCCTATTCCATCAAAAACACTGTTCGGGTACCAGCTTCATATTCTTTAACCGGACACTTTATAACCTCTCAGTGAAATGATCTAAGAGTCCCACGCTTCCGGTTTGGGTCGGGGCAGAGGGAAGAGCCCAGGAACCCAGCACTCCTCTTGATGACACAGGACGGGGCTTCTGGTGGGAGCCCGCGGCAAGCAGGACCCAGAGCGGTGAATAAAAGTCTGCAAGAGAGTCCTGGGGCCCGTCCCCGAAGTGGGTGGGTGGCTCCAGAGACTCTGGGGGACACCATGCAGGACATGGCCAGGCATGAATTCGTAAAGGTGTGAGCTGCTCCCGTGGGCCTCGGCACCAAATTCAAAGTGGGGCAGTGAGAAAAAGGCGCAGAGAACCGTGGGTCCACTGTCTGAAATCGCGTTGGGTGCCGCTGGCAGTCTCTTCAAACGTACACGCCGCAGCCGCCTTCAAAGCCACTGCGGAATCTCCAAATACTGAACATTGGGTCCACGCCGGTCCCTGGAAATGGCATGTGCGTGCACACTGACGTGACGTCCTTCCTCGCTAAACCTCACAACCGGGCGGGACAGCGGGTGGGGCCCAGAATGTCCATGTCAAGGATCCAGGGCTCGATGTCTGCAGCTTTTAGGTCTGAAAATGTGGACACTTGTCCTGCAGCCATCACGCGTCACAAGTCCGACTACGGGCTACTTACTCAGGCAGCCATGGCTGCCGAGCTGAGGAAGCCGTGGGCCCGTCTGGGCTGGGAGCGCCAGGGATCCGCTCGCGCGTGGAGGGCAGACAAGCAGACTGATCTCGCGGCACTTCCCTCCCTGCGCCTTGTTAGTCTGTAATTAATCTGGGGAGCGGCCCAGGCGATGGGGGTCCAGGACCAGCTGTAGCGGCCGCCTGAGACTGGCAAATCCGATCAGTAGCAGAAGGAGTGTGGAGTGGTTTGCAGACGTGTTCTCGGCACGCTGCGTTGGGCCTTGGGGTCCCGCTGCCGCCTCGCATGGGTGGACACCGCAGGATGCTCGGCGACCTTTAGCGCTTCCTCTGATTAAGTGCTGCTGTACGACCAGATTCGACTTAATAACTCCAGCAGACACGGGTGTTAATAACTTCACAATTCAACGCTCTGCTATTTTTAACGCACGTGAAATTCGGTACAAGTTTCGCTGGCTGGGGACTTCTATGAATCACATAAATTAGAGGTAACAAAGGCGCACATTAGCATTTATCGCCCAGATGCAAGATTCGGCACTGACCACTTTAATATGTGCTACAACTTCTCCACCTGCGAGTTAAAAAGCCTTCCAATTTTTCAGCTGACCTCGTAATTGAATTGGTGATCTCTGCCTTTGGATAAAAGTCTCACCCTGATGGAATCTTCATTAGATTCCCAGGATTCGGCGGTTGGTGCCACTTTTTCAAGTCAGCCGACTCCGCCACGGAAAGGGGTGTTTCCGTGAAATCATAAGCAAAAAAAAAAGTCTAATTTGTCTTTTAGGGAGAAAGTGCTTGTTTCATTATTATCACAAAATAAGCTGAACAGGCATCCGGTCATTGATTTCCAGGAGAAATGGCCACGCACTGCGCAGGCCGTGGAGCTGAAAGTATCCCAGAGCCAAACTGGCCCCGACCAACAGGCACTTTCCCCACGGGGTGGTGTTCTGTTGGTTTTCTAACGAATGCATTTTTAAGTGAGCACTGGAAATAGTTTCGGAAGTTAAAAGATAGAACCTTTCTGTTTCTAGGGGAGAATTTGGATCATGTCCTCTGAATCATAGTTTTTCAGATGGGGTTTAAATCCACAACTTCATGTCAGGGTTCAAAATGCGTCGCAGGTGATTTTCCAAGTCTGAATGGTGATGGGCTGGCCTGGGTGGGAAGCGTCTGACACTCGCCAGTCAAAGCCCAGAGTCTCACGTCGGACACAGGTGGATGGTGGCTCTGCGTCTGCAAGAGGGACCTGAGCTGCCCTGTTGAGGGACCCAGAGAGTTCTGCGCACTTCCTGCGACTTTCTGCGGCTTTGGGGTGTAGGCGTCATTCTGGGGGAAGAGCGGAACAAGAGCCGCTGATCGTAAAGAACAAGGAATGAGAGACCAGCAGAGGGAAAGCCGTCCCATGAACTTGGTGGTTGGTGACGGGTAAGGTGTCATGCATCTTCCACGTTGAGGGTCTTAGACACCTGTTACCGGGCAGGTCTTGCCGTTCAGGGATAATCAGGTATGTGGCGCACTGCTGTGTTGGTAGCTTTCAGACCCTCCTCTGCGGGTCACTAACGGGGATGGACAGCTCACAGCTGCTTCCCTGCACTCAGCTGGTGAGTGGGTCGGGCCGCTCACAGAACCAACGGCATCGTAGGCGAGTCAGAGGAGACTCACACCACTCGTCACGCACGGGACGGCCAACACACCCGCTCAAAACTGACCCCGTGCGTTCCACCGTGACCGGCGCGTGGCTGACTCTGTGCCTCCATGTGCCCGTGAGGGGCGCGTCAGTGCTCCTTCCATTCTGGAAAACAGACGGTGAGAAACACAGACTTGCAAGTTCAGCCCCATTTGCTTTATCACGGGAGCTAATTCCCCACATGCCGCAGTCAGTGTTCTGTGGTCTTCCTGCCGCCCAGCGCACGATATTCTCTGCTCTCACGCCATTGCAGCTCTTTTTTAAAAAGTTGGGCCACACAGCCCAGTTGTGCCTGGATTCCTTCCCGACCCTCAGAGTCTGTCACGAGGTCCACCAGCGGCGGTGCTGGTGTTACCCTGTTTGACATCATTCAGGAGTGGGCTCCCCACGGACAAACGAGCACCCTTTAGTCCCCAACACAAGTCAAAACGAACGGCTACTCCTGTCCACGTTTTCACGGAGTGACGTCCTCTGTGGTGTCACATTTGGCTGACCGACCTCAGCCTCCCGGGATGATGAGGCAGCCGCAGCACCAAACACTAGCTCTGTTGCTCTCCGGTCTGTTTTCAGCCTCCAAAGGCAGGGCTCCCAACCAAACAGGTTCTGTGAAGCCCACGCCCACGCCAGGCCACGGCCACCGGACCACCCTGTGCTCTTCTGCAGCCCGGCACTAAGACGGGACTGGTCTTCCGTTTCTGATCTCAGGACGCTCAGCCGATACTTCTGTGCATATTTTCCCGCCATGTCTACAAGTTTCTGTGGCGTTAATGACACGGGCAAGATTATGTCTGGGGATAATCTTACATAATTGGGGTTATTTAAGAGTCATCTTTGTGAATTGCCTGCCAGACCTCGTGGAGGCTTCCAAAGGGCAAGGGTCTGAGCTGAGTCGGCCGGGCCCCCACGGGCTGCGCCTTCAGTGCCACAGGCAAGCGATGGGGCTTCAGAACGGCCTCAGCGACTTGGTCCAAACTGCTGTGTCTATTTCCGCTCCCGGGTGCTTTGGATGAGAAATGTGACAGATACTCGGTTACACCACTTTTTTCCTTAAAAGATGCCATCGTTTCCCAGGTGTTGTGGAATCTTTTAGATATTTTGAGAAATGCCTTGGCCTTTCCCATATTTCATGTGTATTATCTTTGCAAGAGGTTAATGGTGTCAGAAGAGAAAAGGTGTATACTTGAATCCTAACGACACTCTTAAACTAAAGAACGATGTCAAAACACCTCACACTGGGAAGGAGCCGAAGCACTAAAATGAAGCGGTCGAGTCCGGCTGCCCTGCGTTCCCCCCCCCCCCCCCCCGGCCACACAGAACCTGCCACCTCGCACCTTCAGGTGTTCGGTCTCCCACCCAGGTGGCGCCCAGGACAAAGTCACCGATCTGTCCCAGGTCTCGTCCCAGATGAACCCCGCGCAACCTCCAATCATGTCCAGTAACACGGAGCAGGATAGCCACGAACCATAGTTCATTTTGAGGTTATGAGATGAAAACTCCTTGCCCTCCAAGACTTGGACTTCACAAAGGAGAGCAAGAAAAGAGCCTGCAAACCTCAGCGGAGGGGCTCAACTGCCGGCGTCACCGGGCGGTGCCGACTAAAACCACAGTGAGAGGGGACGGCGGAAACGGGACTCAAGGAGACCACGAGTCGATGAGAGTGCAGAGCGAGTGCACGGACAGCTGGAGATTGTTGAGACAGGATGGCGGCTCTGCCACGTGGGGAGCTGTCCGGGAGCTTCCGCGAGATATGGGGGCTCCCTTCTGCCCAGCACCCCTGCCCAGGGCTGCACGAAGCAAGTGCGTCTGACCTTCGACGGAGACACAGGAGGACGCTCACAGCAGCACCAGTCACACCGACCAGAAAGCACAAGCAGCCCGTGCCCGACACCGAGTGGCGAGGGACGATGGTGCGCCGTCACGACGCATCCTGTCGGCCAAGACTGTGTGGCCGGGGAGCAGCAGACTCAGCGCCAGGCAGCGTGGCTCAAACGGACATGACACGGAACCCGAAACGCCAGAGTGAAAGGAATACATAAAATAAAGCTTTGTTTAGGCAAAGTTCAAAGTGCAAATGAAGCCAATCCGTGGTGTTAGAGGTTAGGGTGTTTTCCCTCTGGGAGGTCATGACCGGGGCAGGGGTCGAGGTCGCCGGGAGCTGAGGCTGTTCCAGGGGCTTGTCCCACGACTGGGCTCATGTTGTGGGACAGGGAGCCGGGCTGCCCCGGATGAATCACACACGCCACCATGCACATGTCAGAGCTAATACAAAGTTTACTTAAAAAAGTGAAATTCGGGCCCTGGCTGGTGTAGCTCAGTGGATTGAGCGTGGGCTGGGAACCAGACGGTCCCAGTTCGATTCCCGGTCAGGGCACATGCCTGGGTTGCGGGCCAGGTCCCCGGTGAGGGCCATGTGAGAGGCAACCGTACATTGCTCTTTCTCTCCCTCTCTGTCTCCCTCCCTTCCCCTCTAAAAATAAATAAATAAAATCTTAAAAAAAAAAAAGTTAAATTCTTGGCTGTCCTTAAAATCCCACCAGTTTTGGAATTTCCACTATTTCCAGTTTGCTGGCCCATTTATTAAGTTATTATGCTTTTCTTAAAGCACTTTATTTCATGAGTTGGGAAGAAAGAAACCCTAAAATTTAAAATATACATAATGCAAGTACATTTTTCCAGGACTTTTTGTTTTTGTTACTTACATAATCTGTCAGTTTTCACACACGTTCTCTCTGAGTCATCGAGAACATTTGCTGTTTCTGTCATTTCTTTGGATGATAAATATAAGCCGCGAGTTGCGGAATTTATTTGGCAAGTTCTCAAACATTCTCCTTATGTAATTTGGTGTATGTTGACTCAACTCACTGCGTTTGTAACCATCCAATTAAAAGCTGTTCGGAAGAGAGATCAACTGTGAGAAGATCAGCGGATGCAATTTCGGAGACATCATTCTCTGCCGCTGACTGACCTGGAGGCGGGTGTGCGGCCCCTTCCTGGCGGAGGGGCCGAGGGAGGGGGCTATGGGGCCCAGGGAAGGTGTTTTCTGCAGAGGAACGGGCGCTGGGAGACGCGAGGGTCTCGCTCCACCAGCCCCCCTGGGTGGCAGCGGCAAAGCTGAGCTCCATCAACAGAACCCGAACGCACGAGCGTCACCCATGTTTGGGGCAAATAGTCCTGTGACTGTCCACATTCTTGCAATGGACTCCAGCACCACAGAACAGAACCCACAGACTGAGAACAACGGGCCCCATGGAAGGCCCAGAAGGTAGGGCAGCGAGAGCCCTCGAAGTGTCACCGAGCTGTCCAGGTGGCCTCCTGGGCTTCCATGCAGGTGTGGTAACACCTGTGCTTGTTTTCACCAGGCTGTCGCTGGAGTTTCGTGGGGAGAAATGGAAACATCTCCCATATTTCAAGGGGCACGGTCCCTTCTCTCTCAGGCCTCCCCAGGAACTCGCTGGCTGCCCCAAACTTGACAGGGCCTGGCGAAGGTTTGCCGAATTTGCCAAATCTGCCAATCGGGCTTCAGCCCTTCACACCCATTCACGTGAGAGCCGTGCTTCTAAATCTTTTTCACCATCACCACCTCCAACATCAACCTCAGGAAAAGAGCACATTACATTTAAATGTATTTAAAACTGATTGACTGATTTAATTAACGAAAACTTATGTTTAATTACTCCCTAAGGAGAAGTTGTCTTCTCGCGTATCGGAGGAAGAAACACCCCCATACTCATTAAGAATGGGGGTCCAAGACCCCACCTCGTTGTCCCAGAGGCCAAGACACGCGGGCAGCTCAGTGTCCATGACCAGCGACGGAGGAGTGGATAAGGGAAATACATATATGTACACACACACACACTCGTATGTACAGTCGAACGTCGTTCCGCTATAAAGGGAAGGAAGCCCTGCCATCTGCCGCGGTACAGACGGGCCCGGGGCCCCGCGCTCGGGGAGGCGCGTCAGGCAGCGGAAGGCGAGCCCCGCGCGGTCCCGCGGCGGGAACGCAGGTGCACGAAGCCCGCAGAACAGCGGAAACGGCAGCTTCCACGGGCGGGGGGAGGGGAAGCGGGGCACGGTCGGGGGCAAGCGCCCACGCGCGGTCAGCCCTGGGATAATGCACGTTTGGTGGACGCGGTCAGCGACGCTGAGTGACACGTTTGCACCGCCCCCGATGTCGTCACGTGACCCGGCGGAGAGGCTCGCGAGTGGCGTGGCCCTGCAAATTGTCCCAGCGTCACACCGCGGTGGCGCACCGAGACCTACACCGTGGTGCGTGTCCACCGAGCCTCAATTCGGCTGGAAAACTCAATGAAAAGGGCCCCATGCGCTCGTGGGTAGGGAATCAGGGCTGCATTTCCCGCTGCGCTGCAGCTGGGGGACGGCGCCGGTGGGGGGAGGGGACACCGCGTTCTAACCGGTGAGAGGCTTCCCGACACAGACGTGACAGCGCTGACTCATCCTTCTGACGGTGCGCCGTCCGCTCTGCAGCACCAAGCAGAGAATGCGCACAGATACACGTATTTACAAGTTTCCTTTTTCACATGCAAATAAATGTTAAGCCTGGATCACAAGCGGTCTTTTTTTTAAAACAATATTTCATTCTCGTCTTTAAGAGAACACACATTTGGCCCTGGCCAGGTGGCTCAGTTGGTTGGATCCCTGGTCACCTGGGGTGCGGGTTCAGTTCCCAGTCAAGGCCCATATGGAAGGCAAGCGATAGATGCTCCTCTGTCACCTCAATGTTCCCCTCTCTCTAAAATCAATAACCCTGTCCTATCCTCGGGCGAGGATTACGAGAAAGCCCGTTTGCAGCCTGTCTGCCCTGGGAACACTCCCATCCTCTGAAAGTTGGCAGGAACATTTTTACAAGATGCATTATCAGCAACTAATGAAGAAGAAATAACGAGGAGCGGGCCGCGGAACGCTTGGGAGCGCTGATTAGACGCGCGCAGAAGTGCCTGCCGGTGCCTCTCCGACATCTGCTCGGCGGTTTCCTGGCCCGGCGTTACTTCACTCAGCAATCCACGCTTAATTAGGAGGCCGCGCACGACTAAGTGATAAACCCAGGACACCGGCGTGCTTTATGGTTTCCGCTTCCCACCTCCCGTGCACATTTCAGGACTGGCAACTCCGTTTACAAGGAGACCGGGGGGGGTGGCCCTGTGGGCTCCCTCCAGGCCGCGGCTGACTGTGGCCCTCACTTCACTTCGGAGAACAGCGACGAGTGGTGGGAAGCTGTTTGGTGGAGGCGGCAGGGCACCGCAGATGCCATCCAGGTGGGATTTCTCCGAGGCCAGCCCCCATTTCTCTGCTCTCAACACTGTCTCCAGGGTGCTCTGCTGTCTCGCGGGCGCACTCTACTCCCGAAATCTGACGGTGAACACAGTGGAAGCGTCCACGGCCAGGTCCGTGACCCCACCCAGCTGGTCACCACCAGTGGGGGGCTCATCATTTCTCAGAGGGGCTCCAGGGCTGGTGGCATGGGCTCTGCCCACACATCATTCAGGGTGCCCGCCCCAGCCCTGCCCAAGACCTGCTTCATCGGAGCCTGGACTCTCCCAAAGTGCAACATCACCTGGGGACGTGCCGCCCCAGCCAGAGCACTCCACCATGGACGGATGGGCGGACGGACGGACAGGTGGCCCATTCAGCCGGAGCTGCGAATTCCTGGCCACACTCCTGGGTCGCAGTAACAAACTGCCCTTTGTCCTTCCCTCACCTCAGGCTCTGCCACCTGCTCCTGGGGACCCCCTGTGGCCTCCCTGGACCTGTTCCATCCACTTCATTCCTTCAATAAACTCTAAGTTTTATCTCCAAGCAATTCCTGTCCCCCGTGTCACATGGAGATATGTAAAGATGGAGGAAGAGCCACCCTGGGGACCTGATTTTAAGAGTCACTTGTTGCGGTTTAGGGTGATTCAAGACTTCTGCCCAGAGGGTGGCTGCCCCTGTGAGCAGCTGAAGTCTGTCCCAGGCCGAGTCTGTCGGCGCCGAAAATGGCGGGGAACGTGGCGCCGATAAACCGAGAGTTAGAAGTGGAGGGGGAGACGGCCTGCAGATTGAGAGACGGCCTGCTGAAGAGAGCCGTCGGAGTGACCAGAGGGGCGAGACTGGGGTGTCCGAGGACGCGTGTTTGCTGTGAGTCAGGACTGGGCTTCGCGGGGCGGGGACAGGGGACAGGGCCCCGTGTTCAGACCGGTGGGGGCGGCTCCCCGTGCTGGTCGTGGATCGTCGATCCGGGCACACCCTTGTGTGGCGTGTGTCTTGCTGCGAGTGCCACTTAATTTATCACGAAAGCATGCACACAGCAAAGGGAAGGCCGGGAGGCGAGCTCAGTCCTGCGCGTGAGCGGAAAGGCCAGCCTTCCGCAGGCCAGGCTCTCTGCAGCTGTGCCCGGGACGTGCGCTTTGCGGGGCAGACGTTGAAGTCAGGGGAGAGAGGGAAATAAGTACAGTTAAAAACACTAAGCGCAGCCGAACGAGCCCGGGGATGCCACCGGGACTCAGGCCCCTCGTCGACTCAGCAGGAGCGGGCCCGGGGCCGACGTGCACTTGCTGGAACTCATGACAGACGACCTGGACTACGTCACAACTTTAAATTTAAATCAGAAATTTAACGTGCTTCATCCTCCCCCTGTTAATGTGTTTTTTTTCTGGTGAGGATCTGTAACTTCCTATCAGCACTCTGAGGGGCCGCGATTCCTGGACAGGCCCACGGGAGACTTGCGTTCTGTACCAGTTTTGACACAAAAACAGCCTGAACCCCTACCGTCTCTCTGGAGCCGCAGCTGCAAGAAGCCAGTAATTTCAGACAGAAAGCTCCGCGTTTCTCATTAGAAACTTCATCACGGATGAGAACAGCCTGCGGACTGTAGACGGAGCCACACAGGGGCTGTTCTGGGACGAAAACCTCATTTGTAAACACGAGATCTCTGAGAGTGTTGATTTTAAACCGGCGCGGAATTTCACCGCAGACTCTGCTTGTAATTCTGGTGTTATTCAGTCTCCAAAGAGCTGCTCAGAAGTCGGTGCCGCTGATCACATTAAAATGTACCGAGGCCAGTTGGAAAAATTAAACTATGTCAGGTCATTAACGCCGGCGCCATGTACAGGGCCCTACCGAGGGTCGCAGGCCCTAGACAGGCCCTCGGGCAGCGAGAAGACTTGCCTTTGGGGACTCGTGCGCGACGCTGCTTTTTGTTTGGTCCGACGTGTACGTTGCAGAGTCATCTGCGGACGTCCATCGGCGCTGGACCCCGCGATCTCATTCCCAGAACCCAAGACTACGGACACGCCCACTGCTTGGCCAGGGCACTGGGAAAAGACACGCCGGTCACAGGGAGGAGAAGAGGCCCGTGGCTCGCTTCCTTCCTCCTTCAGGATTACGCAGAGAAGTTCCTGTGACGGCGTTCGTCCCGCCTCCAGCCCGGTCAGGGGAAGGGAGGAGCACAGTAACATGCGCTGCGAGGGATCCGTCAGAGCACAGAGCCCGATGCAGCGCCCGGAATGTTCTCGATCGACCGTGTCCACCCTGAACGGGTCCATGCTGCCCCCAGCGGGCCCCGCGTGGTCACGGGTGGGGGGGCCTTGGCGATGGCCGTCGAACATCTAGCCTCTCACCGGGGCTCCAACACTTAACCCCTCGAACCCTGCTTTCCTCTGGTGTCTTTCTGCAGAGCAGGGACAATGGCACCCGCCCCCCAGAGAGCGGGCAGCGGTCACCCTGACGCGGGACATGTGCTGGGCTCCCCACCTTCATGTCTGCACATGGGGCCAAACGCCCAAAGCCCCAGAGCTGGTCACACCCTGGCCCGTGGCACTGGCTGTGCCGGGGCTGCAGGGCACGCTGACCACAGCGGTCCTGTGTCTGTCACACGGTGGCGAAGTGACATGACTTGGTCACTGTGGCTCTCGGGGGTCCTGAAACTCCCTCCCTGTGGCACACGTCTAATAGGGTGTCAGCGCGAATCGTCAGTACCGTGTCCGTGACAGCGAGTCACGGTAAAGGAAAATGTACCCGTAACTACTGTAGGGACGTGCCAAAATCGCAATGGTTTACAGAGTGAAAAGTCAAAATTCCTTCTTCCCTCCCCACGTATTATTCTGATGTTTGGTGTGTTTTTTTGAGGCACAAACAACCATGGACAAACACAGGGCTTCATATAGGGCTGGCCAAAGTCTGTTCCATTTTTTTCTGTAAAAGACACATTTTTCATTTTCACCAGTAACTTTATTGATTTGCATATTTTGAGTATGTCGGCTTCCTCCTGCTATTGGCTTCTAGTGGGTGGAGGCCAGGGGTGCTGCTCAACACCTTCCAATGCAGAGACAGTCCCAGAGCAGAGAATTATGTGGCCAAAATGTCAACAAAACCAAGAAAATCCGCAAAACAATTGTGACACATTTGATCAGTCACAGCCCCTTCTCCACACACTCACAAGTCTTTTTTTGTGTTTTAGCTGCATTTTGACCTTTCTTGAAAAAATAAAGCATAATATGCCAAAAATGTGCTACCTCCCATCTTCGATATTAAAAAGGCTACACAAAAATTCACCAAATTTGATAATTTTTAAAAAATGCACGCGGATAGGACAGCTGCCACAATACAGTCTAACAGCATAGTTTGCAATGAAGTCAGACAACTACTAG
>PVJI01010916.1:0-58312 GCA_004026765.1 Micronycteris hirsuta | reverse complement strand
GTCGTTACTGAACACGTGCATTTTCTCTAGTCTCTGAGGTCTTCCTGTCAAGCAGTTACTAATCTGTCTGTAAACACTCAGACATTTTTGAAGCTCTCATTTATGATGAGAAGAATCATTTTATGATACAAAAAAAAATCCTCCCTTTTTTCCATTTCCAAGCTTGATTTTTCATGAAAACATTGTCATCCAGGTGAAACACAGTAGTAAATGCACAAGACAGAAACTGGGACTTGGTGTTTTGATAATTAACATTGAGTGAATTCTAAATCACTGTTCCCGGATCAGAAACAGGGTCCCCTAGAGTTGAGCAAGTGGCTTAAATTGCTGTGTAAACTGGGAATTGCAGAAGAAATCTCAGTGTCCCGGGCCTGGGGGCTGTCTTGCAGATGTGGATGAATGCCAGCCGAGCCGATGTCACCCCGACGCCTTTTGCTACAACACTCCAGGCTCCTTCTCGTGCCAGTGCAAACCTGGTTACCAGGGAGATGGCTTCCACTGTGTGCCTGGAGGTAAGGCCTTAGGACCTCGGAGCTGGCAGGGCAGTGCCTTGTCCGAGTGCTGCGGGCATGGCCCTTGCGGGGGAAGGTGAGGTGGGGAAGTGTGGGCTCCATGGGAGTCCTGAGGGCTGTGGAGGTGGGGGATCAGAGCATGGCCCAGTGAACGGGCGTGCAGGTGTGTACTGCTCAACCACGGGGTATCAGACAGGGACTGTGTGGACCACAGCTGTACTGGCAGCCTGGGGTCTGGTGTCCCGGTGACCTGGTCTGGAGCAGCCAGGCTTCTCCAGAGAAACAGACGCAATAGGACATGTGTATAAATATATATATTCATATTAAAGAGGTTCATTGTAAGAAACTGGCCCACATGATTATGGAGGCTAGAAAGTCCCGGATCTGCCTCCAGCCAGCTGGAGACTCAGCAGAGCTGATGGGGCCATTCCCTGGTAGGTGCTGGCAGGCTCAAAACCTGGAAAAGCCAGGGCTTTTGTTTGAGTCCGAAGCAGGAAACAGCCCACGACCCCGTCCTTAGGTCGTCAGGTGGGAAGAATTCTTACTTGAGGATGGCACAGCTTTTGGTTGTGTTCTAGCTTTCTACTGGTCGGATGAGGCTCACCAGCGAGGGAGGGCAGTCTGCTTCACTCAGTCTGCGGAGTTAACGGTTACTCTCGTCCAAAACACCCGCAGAAACACCCCAAGTAATGCTCGACCACATATCTGGGCTCTCTGGCCCAGTTGAGGGCGCACGTAACATCAACCATCACAGGTTCCTAGAGGCCTGGGGAGAGAGCTGGGCTGGGGTGAGGGTGGGGTTGGAGGCTCAGCGGTGGGCGGGAGGTGCAGGTGGGCCTCCACAGAGGTGTTCACACTACCGGCTATACCGGGGCGGTGCAGCCTCTCAGGTTGCCTGCTGACCTGAGAGTTGAGTGGAACTTGTTGGGTCCTGAGGATGGTGACAGCCTGGGTCAGGGACTCAGGAGGCGCTCGACACATGCCGCAGGACAAGTGGCTGCCACTTGTGTAGAGCCTACTATGTGTTCAATGCTTTCCATACACTGTTTCACGCACTGTTTATCGCGATCTTTTTAAAGCAGGTGCTAATACTATCTCCATTTACGCTGGAACTTACAAGGTAAAGGCACAGTCGAGGCCCCGCAGGTAGGAAGGCCTAGATCTAAGTCTCCCACCCAGGCCTGTTGGGTGGACCCCACCTGGGTGCCGTGCTCTGAACACGTGGGATCTGTCACGAGTTTAGTGGAGTGTTGGACACCTTGGACTGGAGTTAGCCTGTCGTGTTAGTAATTATTTTTCATTACTGCTGCTGTTCTTGGCCAGATGTGTTTATGCCACTATAAATGTTTCAGTAAGAGATCAGTGGAAAGTTCCATTTCACCACTTTTTAAAGCAATTAATAACTAAAGCAATGTCTATCCCCTTTGCTAGCTTGTCAGTGCCCTGAGGACAGGGCGCATGTGCATTTATTTGTATGTCCCCAAAGTCCCTGGAGTATGTCGCCCACAGTGGGGCTCACAGCTCTCTGGAGTTGTTGAAGGAATAAACGAATGCACCCGTTTGCACTCCTACCGGCAGTACTTGCCTACACTCTCAGCAGGATGGGGTGGGTGTGATCAGCTTTTAGGATCGCTGCCCATCCAAAAGGAGAAAACTATCAGATTAAAATTTAGAATATAGATGTATAGTAGTACCTGTTGCTGGTCTAAATTGTTTTCTTCTGCTTAGAATAGTAATCAGCAAACTACCACCCCTGGGTCAAGTCCCGCCCACCTCCTGTTTTTGTAACTGCGGTTTTATTGGAACTTGGCTGTGCTCGTTAGCATACGTGTAGTGTGTGGCTGCTTTCGTTCCACAAAGGTGGAGTCTGGTGGTTGTGGCAGAGTCTGTAAAGGCTGGCAAAGCCTAAACCATTTACCACCTGGCCCTCAGCAGAGGTTTGCCAACCCCCAGCATAGAAGAACCCAAACAGGGCCAACCTTTTGTTCCTGAAAATATGGGTAAAGACTGTAGTACTTCTCGTGATTCTGATGGGCAAGTTACAGAGAAAAGACTTCATGGCAATTTGAGTCAGGATATTCTAGCGGCTATTAAAAATGACTCGGATTCATTATTTCCTTAGGCTTGTTTCACGTCTGCAGTTCAAAAAGGAGTAGCGCTTTATTTTTTGTTTTGTTCTTTTGAGCCTGACCCCTCGTCCCCTAAGTCTGTGTTGACTAAACAGATAAATCCAGACCTGGAGGTTGGGACATAAAGATGGGACAATAACAAAACCGGTAACAGCCACCTGTTGGGATTGTTTCTATAAATAGTTTTGTTCTCTTAAGAAAGTCTACATCTAGTCCTGGCTGGTGTAGCTCAGTGGATTGTGTGCTGGCCTGTGAACCCAAGGGTCACTGGTTCAATTCCCAGTCAGGGCACATGCCTGGGTTGCAGGCCAGGTCCCCAGTAGGGGGCGCACAAGATGCAACCATACATTGATGCTTCTCTCCTTCTCTTTCTCCTTCCCTTCCCCTGTCTCTAAAAATAAAATCTTTTTAAAAATCAGGCTTATTAAGGCATAATTGACAAATAAAATTGTAAAATATTTTTAAAAAAAGAAAGTCTATATCTAGTTATATACTTAAGAGAGAATGTGCACTAGAAATATAGTGTTGCTTGTAACCAAAAAAAATCTAAATGACTGTCAATGGGAGGAATGGACAAATGAGTTTTAGTATAATTCATATGATGAAATAATATACGACATTTAAAATGAATGGACTAGAATTAATGAGTAAATCTCAAAAACATGTTGAGCCAAAAAAAAAAAAATCCTTACAAAGGATATGTGCAGTATGATCCCATTTATATAAAATATGAGCCTGTGTGGAAATAAACCTGCGTGGGACCCTATGTAAGGAAATGTAAAATGCCTACATGGGAACGAGTGAAAGGCTTTGAACGAGGGGCTGCAACCAGAGACTGTGGAGTGCGTGTAGTAGGAATGTATGGTAGGGGTAAGGATTGTTTCAGGAAGCAATACTTGTGTATATGCCTGTGTAAGTGCGTGGAAGAGGGGAGAGAGAGAGAGAGAGAGAGTGTGTGTGTACTGAATTGCCGCATGAATTGTATTTTTGTGGATCATGATTGGAAGGTTTGAAAGCCACCGTATTAGTTATCTTTTGTTGTGGAACATATTATCCCACAAATTAGCTTCAGACAATAAACATTTGTTATCTCACAGCTTCTGCGAGTTAGAAACCCGTGAGGAGCTTAGGTGCGGGTCTTGTTCAGGGTGTCTCACGAGGCTGTTGTCAGACATTAGCCAGAGCTGTGGTCCTCCCTGAGGTCCATCTGGGCTAACGGGTCCACGGGCCGCCGGCAGCCCCAGTTCTTCACAGACTGGGGACTGGGGACCTCAGTTGCTCACAGCACAGGGCTCTCCACAGGGCTGCCTCTGTGTCTTTGAGACCTGGCAGTGCACTCCCTCCGGAGCAAGTGGTGAGAGAGAGAGGACCCAAGAGGGAAGCCACAGTCTTTTGTAACCTAATCTTGGCACGGCAGTGCTGTCGCTTCTGCTGATACTATTAGTCACAGGCCAACTCTGTAGCAGTGGGAAAAGGAACTGCGTAACTGTGAGAATACCACCAGGAGGTGGAGATTGGGTCACCATACGGCCGCTGACCTCACCTGGAAAGTGTCTGGGGAGTGTCCGAGTGAGAGTTGGGGAGTGTGGGGAGCTATGAGAGGGTCAAAGAGGAGAGTGAGAAGTCCTGGGCTGGACATGGGAAGCCTGGTGCTGAAGGGCAAATCCCCACACCTGTGGGATTTGATCCGCTGTCCACGGCTCGCTCCTCCGGCACACACACACCAGCGCACAGCATCGCCTCCTCGGCGCACACCCGCACAGAGACGGGCAGTGAGAGTCCAGCCAGCAGGGAGGAGAAACACTTAGGAGAGAAAACACAAAGTGTTGTTTGCATCACTGTTTGCACTTTATTTCAAACAAGCCTGGTGTTAAAAAATTTTGAATTTCCCAGTTATAGATGGAAGGGGCTCTAAAACTTCTGTAATTCATCTCCTTTGTTTTATAAATAAGGAATGTAAGGCCTGAGTAATTCATTAGTTTTACAAAAAGATTTCTTGAACTCTTTATATAAAAAATTTTTAATGGAAATTTTCTCAACATTTGAGTAAGACGCTTTTAAAAGAAAACCATTCTTAAGGCTTCCTGTGTTGGCTTAGATTATTTTTATTATGGGTAAATCAAAGGACCAGCTTGTTTTATAACTATAAAGTCAAAACGCGTTTATAAATTAAATAAGATTACAAATCGTAAATTTCCGGTCAACCTTCATTTAACCCAGATGGCTATTGGCTCCGCTGCGTGATTCCAGTTGGCCTGCAGAGAAGCCGTGATGTTTCTCATCTGAAAGACAAGACTCCCCGACCCCCCCACCCCTCCTCTCACGGCGTCCCATTTCTGTCCTTTCTTTGTAGTTTAATTCCTCAGAAGGGTCATCTGGAGTTACTGCATCGCCTTCCTCTTCTCACATTCTTTTTTTCCTACCATTTCAATATAAAATGAAACTTAGATACAGAAAGTCACACGGAACAAATGTACAGCTCCAGGAGTTATTCGAAATCGACCCTTGTAACTGCCACCCAGGGCAAGAAGTGGGACTTGACCAGCAGCCCCAGCAGCCCCTCCCGGTGCTTCTGTCTCCCCCAAAGTAACGGCCACCTCAAGTTCTACAATAATCACTTCCTGGCATTTCTTCATAGTGTATCATAGTGTGCATTCCTAGTCACTAGAGATTTGGTGTTCCTCATTTTCCTGTCTGCAGTTCCCTCTTCCAGCCTTCCTTTTCCTTGCATTTTGTGTATTGAAGAACCCACAACTTTGAGCCATGGACTTCCCCACGGGCTGGATTTTGCTGCTTGTCGAGCACTCATGATACTTTCAACATGCCCATCCACTCTGACGTCCGCACACTCACATCTGGGTCCAGAGGCTTGATCAGACTCCGGTTCAGTCCTTTCGGCAAGGCAGTAGGTGGTGCCTTACCTTTCATCCAAAGCACATCAAGTCTGCTCGCCTCACACTTTGTTCCCAGATAAGTATCAGGTCTTGAATGCTTCTCCCTGAGCAGATCAAACTAGGTGAGTAAGAAGAACCCTGTCTGAATCATCGTTTTATCAACCGGAAACAAGGCCAGGAAATGCATCTTTATTGCCCCATCCCCTGCCCCCATCCCCATCCCTTAAACTCCCCATGGGGCCTGGAGCTCCCACTAGAGCTGCTGGCCAGGCTGAGAACCGTCCCAGGGAAACCAAGGATGTCCCAGCTGTCCCTAACAGATAATTTCCATGTCCTGAGTCACTATTGATGTTTTTCATTCCACTGTAAATTCTAGATAACTTGAGGTTTTGAATGTCAGCCAAACACTATGCTAACACAAAACTGTCAGCTCCACTCCCTTAAAGGGTTGGGACAGTGCACACAGAACACCAGGCTGTTTGCTCGTTGGAAAGGCAGCACCGTGTGCAGACGGGGATGGGAGGAAAATGAGTTTGGGGGCCACAGAGAATTTTGGCATGTGTGTTGTGCTAACGTGTGAATATCACCACTGACAATGTGTCTAGTGTGCATGAGCCGTCATTGGTGCAGAGGGTTGGGGGGCTGGGCCAGGGACCCAGAGACCCTGGTTCCAGCCTGAGCTGAGCCACTCACTGTCTCGCTGTGGCCCCTTCTCGTTTGGTGTGAAAAGCATGGCTGCCTGATGCATGGGATTATAGTGAGAATTCAGTGAAATGTGTGAATGGAGACAGTTTATATGGAAATGCTAAAACCCTGTACAATATTGAAGTAAGCACCCTATGTTTCAGAGTGAACAAAACCCAACACTTTTATTCTTAACCAGATGGCTTGTTTCTGGCTTTGGTTGGCTGTTATTACATCAAATATGTTTATTGTTTTTTTAATTAGCCTTTGGGATAAGAGAGGATGCATACACAGTGTTCCCTTGACAGGTTCAACTGCACTTCCCTGGCAGGCTCACTGCCGCTGTCAAGGGGCAGCCACGTCCAGCCAGTGGACGGAGAACTGGCAACATGGCCAAAAAGTACTTTAAACATTTATGGGCAACACGTGCATCAGCCTCGTGCAGGTGCCTCACGGCGAATGTGGGCGGGGACTGAACGCTCAGCCTCGTGCAGGTGCATCACCATGAACGTGAGCGGGGACTGAACGCTCCATCCGTGAGCGTTGTCTCATCGCATTGTCTCATTGCGTTGTCCTCACTGCTCAGAGCCTTGCTGTGAGATTAGTTACTGCTCCCACAGCCGTCCTGCAGCTGAGGGGTCACAGCTTCACCTGCACCATTGACGTGCTCAAGATAACAGCAGGAGTGCTGGAGCTGGGAATCACAAACATTTTTCAGAGAAAGAATCCTTGAACTATATGATGTCAATATTCTATTACTATAATATCTACTGTAGTACTATATTAATATATGGATTAGCATGTTTACATAATTCCCCCAACACAACTGATGCCCTAGAGCAGAGGCTGAAATCCACAGCTCCCACAGGCCAGATCTAGCTAGTGCCCATTTTTATAAAGTTTTATTGGAACACTCATATGTTTATGTACTAAACTTCGTTGCTTTCATGCCATAACCACAGAGTTGAGTAGTTGTCACAGGGACCATGTCCCACAAAGCGGAAGCGTAGGTGGAGCATTGCCCCAGGTCTGTGCAGCCTCATCTCCCCACGGAGGTTATGAACAGTTTGTGGGTGCTCCTTGGAGCTCCACCCTCGGAGAGGATCTTGGCCTCCCCTTCTGTCTGTCCTCTCCTGGGCCCCTCTGTCAAGACTCTGGCTGGACCGCTACTGTGTTTGCCATTTCCTCGCTCCAGGCTTCGAGCTCTGGGGGGGGCGGGCCGTGGTCATTCCCTAGGCCACAGAGAGACAGTTACTTGCTGCCTTGGAGCCTGCAATGGGCCCAGGGAGGCCAGACAGGACTTGTCCCTGGAACAGGCCCTGGTGGCAGAGCCTGGAGGGCCCTGGAGGAAGGGAGGAAATGCCAAGCAGTTTAAAGGGTTAACTGGGGAAGGTGTCGGTGCATCACACAATGAGCAGCCCATGGAAAGGCAGCTGACAGGGTCCCATTTGGGGGGTGTGGGCAGTGCTGTTCCTGCCAGTGTCTGGGCGCCGCTGTGCAGGGCAGGTGGGGGGCACCACTGACCTGGCCCTGTGCTGGCCAGACTCTGGCTGTGTGGAACCAGCCACAGCGCCACATAGGATCTGAGGGTTGTTTATTCCAGGCCACAGCTTGTTATCAGCAATTCCCCATGGATCCAGAAGTATTTCCGGCTCTGGGATGTGAGTTGCACAGTTAGGAGGCCATGTTTTGTGCCAAACGTGAGTGTGTCATTAAAGAGACACACACACATCGGTGAGTGTGCGCTCTGCCTTCGGTCCCCAAATCTTTGACCGTGACTCAATATAGGTAGTCAAGAAGTTTGATTTTTTTAAGAAGACAAATTTAAGAACGAACAATTTTTTAAATTTAAAACAAATGTGAGTGCTATCCATCCAATCACGCATGGGAGGGCAGTCAGAATACGATGCCCTGCGCGCTGTTCAGCCACAGAAGGAAGGAAGTGTGTGCTGATAACAAGGCTGCAACCTGAATCAGAAACTTTCTGCTGAGTGAAAACAGCCAGACGCAGAAGCTCACATGTTGTGGGATTCCATTTATATGACGTGTTCAGAGTAGCCACAGAGCAGATTGGTGGTCATGGGGGCTGGGATGAGAAGGGGTCCTTTGTGGGAGAATGTGCTGGGACTGGATGGAGGGGTGACCTCACAGCACTGTGACTCCTAAATGCCACTGAATCGATCACTTAAAATGGTTCGTTTCATGTTATGTTGATTTTTGCCTCAATCTTTAAAAGAAAAATTGCCTAGGAGAGAAAAGAAAATGCAAATACAATCTTTTTGATTACTCAGTTCATTAAATACAAAGATATTTTGAATTAAAAAAAAACTGGTAATAAAAGGCAACCAAGGGGTGACCAGGCAGCTCTGAGTTAGGCGTGGGGACCCGCACAGCTGACGTCTCCCCTTTGCTTATCTTGACAGAAGTGGAGAAAACCCGCTGCCAGCTCGAGCGAGAACACATCCTTGGGACAGCTGCGGTGGCGGGCCCACAGCGACCCCTGCCTGTGGGGCTGTTCGTGCCTGAGTGTGACGAGCACGGGAACTATGTGCCCACCCAGTGCCACGGCAGCACTGGCTACTGCTGGTGTGTGGACCGCGATGGCCGTGAGCTGGAGGGCACCAGGACCAGGCCTGGGATGAGGCCCCCCTGTAAGTTGGGGGCAGCATGTGCTTAGTCCTGGGCCTCAGAAAGGCCTGCAGACCAGCGTTCCCAGTGCCTGTGAACATCTCTGGGGGACCCAGCTGGGGACACAGTTGTCGCTTTCTACTGCCCTCTGTCCGAGAGCTCCCCTGGCTTGAGCCCCATTCCCTCCCTCCCTCTCTGCCCTCTGCACTCCTCTGTCTCCCTCAGCATTCACCCCACTGCTCTCCATCCGCCCTCACACTCTCTCCCCTTACCCTCCCCTCCTCTTGTGTGCAAGTGACCGGTGGCCCCTGCGGCAGCCACACTGTGGCTGGCAGCAGAGAGAGCACGTGTGCCTCAGGTGACTCCCTGTAGCGGGCAGCTGGGCCTCCCAGCGTCCCTGCACTGGAACCCAGCAGGCTGGTAGGAACCCCGGGGCCTGGCCTCCTCAGGCCGCGGGGAGGAACTGTTCTTGCCCTGGGCCCCCGGCCTCCTCCAGTTGTGCCTGGGGCCCTTTAGGCCCCAGGCCATGTAGGATGCAAGCAGGTCTCAACAGCCATGGCCATAGGACCCAGGTGTCCCGATCCCTATCCCGTGCCCCTTACCCTGCAGCACAAGCTGCCTGTCCCCTCCTGGGACCCTCTTGTCAGGTGAGCCAGGGAGCCACGCTCCGAGACAAGGCCAGCAGTGAGGAGGCAAGGCCCAGCCCCAGGGACAGTCAGCCCCTGGTCATCACGTGCTCTGGAAAGCCCAGAGGGGCATGTTGCTGCTGTGGGTCTGAGACCGCCCACCGTGGGCCAGGGCGTGTGGGCCAGTTCACTGACAGTCCGTACCACATGAAGTTCAGCAGCGTCTGCCGCATGGAGCTCCTTGTGGGTAGGGCTCTCAGGGCTGCCATGTCGCTGTTCACTGTTGTGGCCTGTGTCCAAAGCAGGCGCGCACAGCAAGGTAACTTCTGTTTATGTGACACTCAGCCCTGCATTATCTTCTTCACGATTGCCCTTTGAGGTCTTTTTGTTCCCATGCTTTCAGATGTAAAATGATCTTTGTGTGCCTGCAGTCTGTGGTGGCATGCAGGTGACGTGACCTGGCATGTGGGTGCTTGTGCTTGAGTGTGCACGGGCGTGTGTGGGTATGCATTCCTGCTGCACTCAGACCCTGCTCACTGACCTCTCCTGCCCCCTAGGTCTGAGTACAGTAACTCCCCCGATTCACCAGGGACCTTCAGTTCCTCCCGCTGTGATCCCTCTGCCCCCTGGGACCCACTTACTCTTTGCCCAGACTGGGAAGATAGAGCGCCTCCCGCTGGAGGGAAGCACCATGAGGAAGACGGATGCCAAGACTTTGCTGCATGCCCCGGTGAGTGCTGGCTTGTTGTACCTGGTGATGCTTCGATGACCTGGGGACACGGCAGGGTATAGTCAGACCACCTCTCAGAGAAGCCTGTCCCAGCCGTGTGCCCTCTCCTGCTTTGTCTGCCATCGTGGCACTCAGCATGCTGGACACACACATGTCAGTGCATGTGCTGTGGATCAAACACATGCCTTCCCGCCAAGAATAGGAGACCCAAGACGAGAAACCGCCCATCTGTTTCATGGACTGTTCGTTCCATGGTGGGGTCCCAAGATGGCACTTGACGCTCAAACTGCTCACTGCACACAAGTGTGTGTGACCTGGGTGTTCTCCTGCTGCCTTGGGAGACGGGAACCCCGAGGGAGGTTACTCTTCTTCCTGGGCAGCCTCCTGCACACATTCTCGCTGCCAGGACAGTTAATTCTCTGGGAAAGTCATTTCCCCAAGACCAAGGGGAGAGGCTGAGTGTCCGTGAGGCTCCGAGAAGCCGAGAGTGGAGGTGGGAGGGTGCCGATGCACATGGTGAGTGTCCGCTGTGTGTACTTTGGATTTGTTCATTTATTACCACTGCAGTCATTCTAACTATATCGCTTGGTGGCGTTAAGTACACCCACAGCGTGGTGCAGTGTTCATGATGCTCTATTTCTCTGTTTCCACCATTTTTCATCATCCCGATCTGACATTTTATGCCCGTTCAACACGAACTCTGCTTTCCTTCCTCTCCCAGCCCCTGGCAACCAGCCTTCAGCTTTCTGTCTCCATGAACTTGCCCTTTCTAAGCACCTCATGTAAGTGGAATCACATAGTGTCTATCCTTTCGTAACTGGCTCACGTCACTCAGCATGATGTCCTCAAGGTTTGTCTGTGTTGTAGCAGGTGTCAGAATTTCCTTCTTTTTAAGGCCAATAATATTCCAGCGTGCGGACGTGCCACGTTTTATTCGTTCGTTCATCAAAGGACAGGTTGCTCCCACCTTTTGGCTGCTGTGCGTAGCGCTGCTATGAACACGCATGTGCAGATATTTGTTTGAGCCCCGCTTTCCCTTCTTTTGGATATAATCCAGAAGTAGAATTGCTGAATCATACGGTAACGCTGTTCTTAATTTTCCGAGGACCTGCTGCCACTCTGTTTCCCCTAATGGCAGCGCCATCACCGTTCCCACCAGCAGAGCACAAAGCCTGCAGTTTCTCTGCCACCTCGCTGGTACTTATTTTCTGCTTCTAGACGGTGGCCGCCCTGACAGATGTGAAGTGCTCTCGTTGCGGTTTTGATTTGCATTTCTCTACTGATGAGTGACAGGGAGCATCTCCTCATGTACTCGTGGACGATTCGTGTAGCTTTGGGAAGATGTTTATTCATATTCCTTGCCCATTTTGTCATTAGGTTGTTTTTTGTTGTACTTATTGAGTTGTAGGAGTTCTTGTTCCTGGTGAACAGGCTATTCTAGATATTCTGATATTAAACCCCTTCTCAGATACATGATTTGCAAATATTTTCTCCCCTTTCATGGGTTGCCTTTCACTCTGTTGATTGTGTTCTTTCATGCACAGATGTTTTTAATTTTGATAAAGTCTAATTTATCTATTTTTGTTTTTAATGCCATATTCCAGAAATCATTGCCAAATCCAATGATATGAGGCTTCCCCCCCTGTGTTTTCTGCTAAGAGTTTTATAGTTTAGCTCTAACATTGAGGTCTCTGATTCATTTTGAATTGATTCTTGTATGTGGTGTAAGGTGAGCACCTCTGTGCCCTTTTTGACCTGACTCTTGAGGGAAAAGTGTCTGTTGAGAACCCTGATTTTCCCACTCAAAGGTAATCCTGCTTCTCCACCTCTATGGTTCCCAGAGCCTCACTTTGCATTTCCACGTACATTTTAGAGTAAGCCTATAAGTTTCTACCTACCTCGCATCCCCAAAATAAGCCTGCTGGGATTTTTTTTTTTTTTAAGATTTTATTTATTTATTTTTAGAGAGAGGAGAAGGGAGGGAGACAGAGAGGGAGAGAAACAGCAATGTATGGTTGCCTCTCACATGGCCCTCACAGGGGACCTGGCCCGCAACCCAGGCATGTGCCTTGACCGGGAATCAAACCGGGACCGTCTGGTTCCCAGCCCGCGCTCAATCCACTGAGCTACACCAGCCAGGCCAGCCTGCTGGGATTTTGATAAAGATGGCATAGAATCTTTAACTCTATTTAGAAAGAATTGGTATTTCAGCAATATCATATCTTATAATCCACTACACTAATTATCTCCTCATTTATTTGGGTCTTCTTTACTTTCATTCTGCAATGTTTGGTAGATTCAGTGTAGAATATTGCACATTTAAAAATATTCTTAAATACTTTATTTTTGATGCTATTGTAAACATTATTGTCTTTTTTTTTTTTTTTTTTTTTTTTTTTTTTTTTTTTTTTTTTTTTTTTTGCTAGTAGGGATACAATTTTATAGTGATCTTGTATCCTGTGACCTTGCTAGGCTCAATAATTAGTTATAATCATTTTATAGATTCCCCAGGATTTTCAACATTATACAGTCATATTGGCTTGGAATAGAGTGGTTTTACCTCTTCCCAATATTTATGTCTTATATTTCTTTTTTTAATGATCTTTAGGTAGGTAAAGATTTTTTTAAAGATTTTACTTATTTATTTTTAGACAGAGGGGAAGGGAGACAGGAAAAGAAGGAAAGAAACATCAATGTGTGGTTGCGTCTTGCACACGCCCTACTGGGGACCTGGCCCACAACCCAGGCATGCGCCCTGACTGGGAATCAAACCAGGGACACTTTGGTTCCCAGGCCAGTGCTGAATCCACTGAGCCGCACCAGCCAGGGCCGGTAGGCAAAAATTTTTTTAGACGATATACAAAAAGCATTAGCCATAAGAGAAAAAATAATAAATTGGACTTAATAAAAATTAAAACCTTTTTCTTTTCAAAAATATGGTTACACAAATGAAAAAGTAAGCTATATACTGAGAGAAAATATAACATACATACACACACATGCACCAGTAGATGACAAAAGGTTTTTATCTGAAATATGCAAAGAACTCATACAATTCAATAGTAAACATTTTAAAGTGGACGAAAGACTTGACGACACCTTACAAAACAAAGCACAGAAGCATGTGACAGGTCCCAGTGTCACAGGTCACTGTGGCGCTCGTGGGTGGCCCGCTCTCACCCCTGGTCTGTGCTTCCAGGACAAAGTCATCATTGGACTGGCCTTCGACTGTGTGGACAAGATGGTTTACTGGACTGACATCAGCGAGCCTTCCATTGGGAGAGCCAGTCTGCTCGGCGGGGAGCCAACCACCATCATCCGGCAAGGTGGGTGAGGGAGGGCCTGGCTTCTGCTGAGTGGACATTGATCGCAGGATATGGCGACTTCTGAGGGGCTGGGTCTTTCCAGCCTTCTCTGCGGAGTCCTCTGAGGACTTGTCCTTGAACCAGGAACACCTTAGCTGAGATTTGTTGCTAGTCTAAGAAGAAGAAAATCAAAGCCGGGTAAGTGTGTACCTTTCTCTGAAACCGTGTAGCCAGTTTTAATGAACAGTAAAGGCCAACATCAACCATTCAGTGGGGATATGCGTTTCCCCCTCTGGCAGCTGAGCATAGAATTAGTTCTCCGAGTGTCTGCCCGCTGCGTGCTCCGTGAGTGCGTTCCCCTGGCAGCAGGCACACGGACCACACAGGTGGAGGGTCACGAGCATACTGGCCAACACGGCCCATGATAGTTGAGTTTGTTCCCAAGACTTCTCACGTTAAGGGGTTGTCACGTCACCCCAGGGAGTCTCCTTTCCGCCACCTACCCCTCACCCTGCAGGCTCAGACCGTCCCAGAGCAGCACAGCAGAGCGGGCTGAACTCTTGCTGATGTGCCTTTGCTGCACAGCTGACAGCCACGTTCAGGAGGGTTTGGCACAGGCTGCTACCCCTTAACCTTTAACCTCAATTCCTTGACTTAGGGGTGCTGTTGTCAGCCAAGGACTCTATGCATTATTGTAACGCGTACATTCAACAAGTCAACGCTATTTTACATGGATGTGTTTTGTCAGTGTTGAAGAAGGACCGTTACAACAAAAATCCAAGGGCTTTGTAAAAATCCCCTTGTACTGGAGAGGACAGCTGACTTGCAGGAATCTTCAGTCCGAAGCCATTGTCATGCTGGTGGTACTCGTGTGAAATCATCCTGCTTCCTCCACAGACCACTCAAGTCACAGCTACATCTTTAGAATAGATAGCCTCACTTGGTATTTCTCTTTACTTGGGGCAGGATGAAGCTTTTTGAATTTCCTGTGTAACATTTCCCTAACAGTTGATTTTCTGGAAGGTTCCTTTGCCCGTGCAGCAGCCCTTGGGGCATTTTTCCCTTCTTGGCTCCCTCTTTGGTAAGAGATGATGCCACAGGCATTGAGCTGAGGTTGGGACAAATATGACCGGCTTTGGACGCAGACACTATGTCCTTTTTTGGAAGCCAAAGTGCTATTTCAACAACATCTGCTACTTTTCATGGTTTGGTTTAATGAACAGAAGTTGGGAAACGTCTTTTTGCATCCCGTCTCTCTCTGTTAAAAACGTGCTGTGATCTGTGGTTTGACTTGGAAACCCAGCGGGAGAGGGGCACAGGGCCTCACTGCTATTTCTGGTCGCTTCTAGAGCTGATAATCGTCCAGGAAAGCTGTAAGGCCTGTCAGAAGCATTCCAGGTGGGGCCCACCATGGGGACACAAGTAAGGCCACCTGTGATCTTGGTAGAAGCAAGGGAATCGATTTTCATTAGTGAAAAAGAGAGCAAGGAACTTCCACTCAAGCCTTCATCATGGGGCAGGCCGGCACATTGCTGGCGAGTGAGCGTGGCAGCACACCTCGCTCTGTCTTGTCTTCGTTATTTCGTACAGTCCTGGGATCCTCCTTCTTTCCTTGAGTTAAAGTCCTAGCGACATATCTTCAATGTGTCATAATCTGTTTCCTGAGTAAATTGCCTTGCCGCCTTCGCTCCTCACCCCGACTGCGCAATGCAGGGTGGCATTTCCAGGCCCCGGTTGCTGCTGTGGCCCATACAGAAGTGGCTCCTGGCTGGGGAGGGGCAGGGGGCCAGGGTGGCTTACCTTCAGCCCTGCAGTCAGGACCAGGGCTTCCAGGGGTCTTGTGAAGAGGTTCCCACTGAGCAGGCTCGTCCCTTTCGTTGTGCGTCTGAGCTGCTCCTGCCGCCCTTACAGGATGTGCTCACTGCAGACGGACCCCAGAGTTCTGTGTTCTGGGTCTGTCTGGAAGTCCAGAGGGCCTGTGGAGTTCAGCCTCGCTGTCCCTTCGCCTCTAGGGGCATGGGAAATAATTGCATTCTTGATAAATCTCCACTTTGAGTTTGAATAATGAAGATCTCGTTCAAGAGCTCTTTCTAGTTCTTAGGAAACTGCTTGCAGTGGGTGCCTTTTGGGCTCTGGCACTTCCAGCATCCACAGTCACGGGCGAGCCAGCCATCCGGTGAAGGCTGCTGCAGGGGCTGAGATCCAGCTCGCTGCCACGCTGATGCGGAAACGCAGGGTGCGAGGATTTCCTTGTGCCCCAGACCCCGCCGGGAGGGCAGCTGCCCCCTCCTCCGGCCACAATAAATGACCTTCCACTCTCTAATCAGACAAGGGGAAGGGACCCTGAGTGACACCATAAAACCTGGTGGGGTTTTGGTTTCATTTACAGTCAGGAAGCTGTTGCTGTCTTGAGCGCCTGAGGAGCTGGGTGGGTGCTGCGGGTCCCACTGTCGTCAGCTTGCCCTGGGGCAGCCCCTGCTTGAAGATCAGCTAACAACCCAGTGAAGACACCGAGTGTTACTTTGGGTCCCCGACACCCCTTCTTTGTATTCCTAATACTTCATGTATTTTTTTCTCAGAAATGACCCCCCCCCCCAGTAATGAATGAATATGGTGAATCTGTTTTATTCCTCATCTTAGTATCTTCCTGTGCCTCCCCTTTGCCTGTGGGATAAGCCGTAAGCTTGTTAACACGGGCATCCTAACTTCATCACTGGCCACTCTCAACCCTCACGGTTTCCGGCCACACAAAATTACACACGGGTCACTTCAGACTGTGTCCGTCTTCCTTTAGACTTATGAGCCCATCCCACAACCTGAAAAACCCTTATCCATGACCTTTGCCTGACAGACTCCAGTTGGTCCTTCAGGAGCCAGCTTCACAAATGTCACCTCCCCCAGGAAGCCTTCCCTGGTCTCCCCAGGCTGAGGCCAGTGACCCCTCTCTGTGCTCCTGAGGAATCCAGAACTCGGAGTTGGCTGTGGGCTCCTTGAAGGTGGGGCGAAAGCTTCAGCACTGTTTGGACCTGGTTCCCAATGCGGTGCACAGGGCGGTCCACCAAGTGAATGAGTGGCATCTATTAATTTGTCGCTTTGAGTATTGCTTACCTTATAACAAGCATGTCAAATTCCCATTTGTTTTCTTGAAGTGCAAGGATTGGACACTATGTGAAACAGCACGGAGTGATCAGAAAAACCGATTCTTACCTGCTTAAAAAATGACACGTGTTCTGCGTTTGTTTCTAGATCTCGGAAGCCCGGAAGGCATTGCCCTTGACCACCTTGGCCGCAACCTCTTCTGGACGGATTCTCGCCTGGATCGAATAGAAGTTGCAAAGCTGGATGGCAGCCAGCACCGGGTGCTGTTTGAGACCGACTTGGTGAACCCCAGAGGCATCGTGACAGACGCCGTGAGGGGGTGCGTGGTGTCAGTCTGTGCGCGTCCGTTGTCCTTGCTCCCACCCCTGGGTGTGTCGGGCTGAGGCTCTGACTCCAGTGCCTCTCTCCTCACATGAACGGCTGTGGTGGGTGGCTGATGGCCACCCACAGTGAGATGCCAGAACGTCTGTTACCATCGGAGACTTGATGCCATGTTCCACTTCAGATCTTTTCCCAAGAGACTTTGTAAGTTGGGCATTTCCACGTGAGTTGAATGTGGATCAGCAGCTGAGTTGTACAGACCTCAGCAGGGCATTGGATATAAATGTACTCTCAGGGCCCTCCCTGGGGGCTGCCCAGCACCAAGGCCGCGGAGACCCCTCCCGACGGTTTCGTCGGTGCCTCGGGCTTCCCCTCTCCCTGCTGCAGGCTCTGAGTCTGACGCACCCAGCCCGGGCTCCTCGACATTCTGAGGCCACATCCCTTGTTCTGGGGCCACCACCGCCTCTGCCAATGACGGGTGTGCTGTGCCTCCCTGGGTGGTGACAGCACATGGGGCTCCCACGCGTTTATGCCGCGTGTGGTGTTTTGTTCTGTTTTTCTCTTTTAACAATTTTACGGAGGTGTTTAAGGGAAGGGGATTCAGTGCTAACAGAGCAACCAGTTCCAGCGAAGAACCAGAGGGCAGCGTGGCTCCGCCCCTCCATGTGCTTTTTACCCAGCCCGTGTCCTCCTGTCTGCTCACGGCTCCATCCGATGCTCCTCCTCAGGGTCTTTTAATATGCTTTCTCATGCATTTTCATTATTTCCTTCCTTTTTCTCCGCCTTTCCCTCCTCCAGGAACCTTTATTGGACAGACTGGAACAGAGACAGCCCCAAAATTGAAACTTCCTACATGGACGGCACCAACCGGAGGGTCCTCGTGCACGACGACCTGGGCCTGCCCAATGGGCTGACCTTCGATGCCTACTCATCCCAGCTCTGCTGGGTGGACGCAGGTGACTCCTGGGTGGGGGCGGGGCTTTTTTAAAACCAAACAATTCCTGTTACCCACACTGAGCCAGTCCAGGCCCTACTTCAGGAGGATGTTACGGGAAGGGGCATAACTTTTTTCCTGCACAAAAACAGCTGCATAGCCTTGCTCTGAAATTCATTGTTTCTCTGGGCTTGATGTTTTCTGGGGCGGGGTCTCCCCCATCGAAGTCTGGGGTCAGCAAACTACAGCCCTTAGGCCAAGCCAACCTGCCACCTGCTCATATACTATCTGGTGTAACCTGGGAGCTAAAAACAGTTTTTACATTTTTAAATGCTGTATTTTAATTGGCTTTATAAATGCCTACACAGTGTCCTTGATTTTGCCACGTGACTCACAGGACCTAAAATAATTACTACCTGGTTCTTTAGAAAAAGAACCCCAGAGCCTGTCCCCAGGGCCTGTCCCCAGAGCCTGTCCTCATTCTAATACCTATGAACTCATGACCTCTGTTCCTGTAGCTCGCACTTGTCCCCAAGGGCCAGGGCAGGACTTGGAGCCAAGAGAGATGAAGTAATGCCCTTCTGACATGTATCCCCGCCCTGGCAGATTTGGGGTGTCCCTCGGGCGAGGGCTGTGGGCAGGGTGCTTAGTCGGGGCAGGACGTCAGTCACCCATCCGTGTCTGCTGAGAGCCTGCTCTGGTCCAGACTGTCAGGTACTGCAGGGGTGCAGGGACCACGTCTTGCCCTTGGGGCGCAGGGGGGTAAAGTGTGCAGGCTAAAGGGAGCACAGCCTTGTCGCTGCGTAGACACGGGCACCAGGTCCTGCACAGCTGCTGACCAGCAGTGGTTTGGCTCTCAGCCCACATTCAGGGAGGGGTCTGGAGAGGCTTCAGGGATCAGGGGCACAAGTGAGCACTGGCCAGTGGTGGTGTTCCTGCTGAGCCCTCTGCTCCGCTCCCAGCTCCCGGCACAGCCGGGCTTGGGTGCCCAACAGAGGTGGGTGTTGGCCCCCCGGGGGCAAGAGAGGGTGAAGGCACAGCTTCCCAGCTCTAAGGAGCGTGCCTCCTGAGTTCTCCAAGACCCGCTGTTGGAACACCAGGACTCTCGCCCTCACTCTCGCTGGTCTCGTCCTGTGACACAAAGGGGCTGTTTCTTGTGCAAACAATGAACGGCCTGTTCCCCCTCCCACAGGCACCAGCCGGGCCGAGTGCCTGCAGCCGGGGCAGCCCAGCCGACGCAGGGTCCTTGAGGGGCTCCAGTACCCTTTTGCGGTCACGAGCTTCGGGAAGAATCTGTACTACACGGACTGGAAGACGTACGTCAGCAGCCGTCCCTGCCGCCCTCCACCTCGGGGGGCGCCAAGCCCTTCCCATTGGCCTCTTGGCTTAGCCTCCAAGATGCCTTCAAGATGCCCCCTCCGCCTTGGCCCTCTGGTCGTGGGAGACGGGCGAGGCGGGGATCCTGGGTGGGGGTGGGGTACCACTTTAATGCAGATGCTGCAGGGCAGGCGGCAGTTTCAGTCTGTGAACCTGAGCTTGCTGAGTGCTGGGCATCTCTGCTCTTTCCCCAGGCACTGGCCCGGGATCCCTTGGCTGGTGGGCTCCATGCCCACTCCGTGCCTCTACTTCCTCATTGTCCTTAAACTGCAGAATGCCACAGCCCCGTCTTGACTACCCCATCCTGCAAAAAGGAGGTTCGACCCAGCCAGCGCGGTGGCCAGGGCCATCTGTATAAATAGCCGATTTCCCAGCTTGGAATTTAGAGCCGGAGGGGGACACCAGCTGATCTCTGTCCTGCTTTAGGAGATAGAAAAATGCAGGCTTGATCCAGCCCAGAGGAGGGAGGGAGGGGTGGCTAGGAAGTGAGGTCAGCTTCCTTCCGATTTCTCCCCCGAACTGTGAGAGAGGCTGGTCTGTCGAGAACGCTGGACTGTAAGACGTGTTCCACCTTCTGCCCTTTGGTTCTTGCAGCAATTCTGTGATCGCTGTCGATCTCGCTGTTTCCAAAGAGACGGACGCCTTCCACCCCCACAAGCAGGCCCGGCTGTACGGCATCACCACCGCCCTGCCTCAGTGTCCCCAAGGTAACTTGGCTGTGCTCTGACTGTCCAGGGCCAAGGGCCCCGCGGCTCAGAGCCCACACTCTGGCTGCCACCGGTGCAGCCTCTGGTGGCCTCGATCACATGTCCTTTCCATCAAGGGCCTTCCTTATTTCTTGGTGGGGGAGGGGCAGGTAAAGGGAAAATGGGAGGGAATGGAGTGGGCAGGGGTGAGGAAAAGTGCTAAATCTCGGGCTGGGTCGAGATGTGTGTGGCCTTCAGGTTCCAACAGGAACGTCAGTGTTGGGGTCTCTGCTGCTCGGGAAGTCCATTTATTTGATCTAAAAGCAACAATAATTAATCATCAAAATAATCACAAACATGAACACCTTCCTGTGAGCTGGGTACTTTACGTGGATTACCTCACTCAGCATCCAAGTGCTCTGTATTCCTCAGCTCATTTAATCCTCATAGCAACCCGGCGAGGGAGGCACTGTGGTGCTCACTGTGTAAGTACGGAAACTGAGCCACTTGCCCAATGCCACACAGCTGACAGCGGCAGAGCTGGGGGCACCCAGGCAGCCCAGCTCCAGAGCCTGGGCTGTGTCTTCAAGACCTCTCCCCTAACACAGTCTCCTCCCTGGCTTCCCGCCTCCCCCAGTCAAGGGCAAAGCCAGCCGGGCAAGCGAGGTGGAGGGTACTTTGTGCTTTGAAACTCCGACTCCACGTTACAATCAGAGGAGGACCACTCTCCCTGAGACCCATGTAGCCCCCAGAGCAGCTGGCAGGGCTCTTGCCTGCCTGGCAAATCCCAGAGGGTGAAGAAACAGCCAGGAGATGAGCTTAGCTGAGTGCCTGGCACAGCCTTCCCTGGTCCCCTGGAGCCCCGCAAACTCGGCGTCCTGAAAACCAAAAAGGGGGTTAACCTGGAAGCCATGCTCTTGGAGGGCTGTTGAACTAATTGCCATCTTTTCCAGGTCACAACTACTGCGCAGTGAACAATGGTGGCTGTACCCACCTCTGCTTGGCCACCCCGGGAGGCAGGACCTGCCGTTGCCCTGACAACACCCTGGGAGTTGACTGCATCGAGCGCAAATGAAGATGAGAATGCCTCGTTCCCTCACTGAGTATCTCGCAGCAACGTCAAAGGGTCCAGACGAAAAACTGTCTGACCTGGTGGCTGGGTGGCCACTAGCCTGAGCCTTAACAACGTGCCCCTCACTGTTCCCCAGAACATCAGCCCTGAGCTTCTGGAATGGGAAAGTCTCTGTCTCTACACAAAGAAGAACACCTCACCCCACCCCAAACCCTCAGACAAGCACATGCAGCCTACGTGAGGGTTATATGCCCCGCCCCAGAGCTCTGGGACTGTTCCCCAGTGGAGCACCCCCGGGGTGCACAGACCCTCCCAGGCCTGAGCCGCCCCACCCTGTGGCCTTCCGAGCTCAGCGTCACTGACATGCCAGCCATTTTGCTCTTTGACACACCAGCCAGGGCCACAGCCCATGGGCGCCGGAATCGGGAGAGAGCCTTCCCGGGAGTAATTGGAGTTCGTCTTCTCAGAGGCAGATGTATCCCCAAGGATCACAAGGTTTGGGGAACCCATGGGTGGTTTATATAGGCCAACCCATAAGTCAGTCTCACTTTCTTTTTATATTTGTCATTCATTCCATATCAAGCCCTCTATATCAAATGTTTGTCATGATTTTATATAATTTTTATAACTTCATTTTTTAATGGTAAATTTTTAAACTGTGGAAACCATTGAAGGTGCTTACTAACTGTTCCCCCAGGTTATACCAGTGTGGATAATTCCCTGAGTTTACAGCTGTATAAATATTAGTGCTGAAAATTTAAAAAAAAATTGTTAATAAATCTTCCTGTATCCTATTTGAATGAGGGAATTTGACGCTGGGAGGCTGGTTCACAGTGGAAAGAACCATTTAGTTGTCTGCAAGCCTATGGGGCCCTAGTGTCAGGGGCTGGGCCGCTTCCCAGGCGAGTCAACAACAGACTGAGGGGCTTGTAAGTGACTTGAACATGAACTCAGTCACAGACCCCAAACCACCCTGGATGTTGTTTTCATTTTTTAGAAAAATTTCCATCTCCTGGTTCAGTTCTGAAGACGAGCTGCTTCCGCCTCCCCGCTCCAGAAGGCACACGCACTTGCCCATCACTGGCCGTGGAGTGAGGCCACGGGTCAGCTCTGAGCCGCCACCCGAGCAGGGCACACTGAGGGTGCAGCAAACCGGCCTTTGACTTGGATGGGGAGAGGGGCTCAGATGCTGCAGGATGATCAGGTCCCACTGGGGGATCCTGATCCTCCTCATCCTGGCCGCCTGGACCATGGGGACCCGCAGCTGTTCCTTCAGCCCCCCGTCACCCCTCTGTGATATACAAGGGGCAGCGTCTTCCCCTGAGGGACACGGGCAGTCTGTGGGATGCCCTACCCCTTGCTGCCCTTTCTCGGGGGCTGCCCTGCAGAGGTCCATGGGGACACGTGAGGGGTCTCTGCCCACTGGCAGGCTCCACTCCACCTGCAAGAGCTCGGTAACCCAGCACAGTTCTGCCTCCCTCTTCCCCCTCAGCCTCCCCCTCTGCTCCAGGCTTCTCTGGGGACCTCGAGGGGGGCGGGGTGGCCTCCTCTGTGTGCTCTTGGCCTGGCAAGGCTGTGCTGTCTCACCCGTGTTCGAGGTCATTCTAACCACAGCCCTCCTGGGAGCAAATGGAGTCCCTGCGCTGTGGTCCTAGAGGCAGAGGCCACAGGTGACAGGTTGAGAGAAAGGACACCCCATTAGGTAAAGCCTCAAATGGTCAGTTTAAACCACACACACACACACACACACACACTTCAGTAAAGAAGGAATATGGACGTAACTGCCCGAACCACTTCTCAGAGGGAGGTGTTGGGTCTCAGATGGATGTGCCGTGCACACATATGGGCCCTGGCGCCGAGAACTCCTGCCCTGGTGCCTAGGCCACTTTAATGTACAGCGACTACCTTTGCGTGTCCCTCGGGTACCAAGGACCCGAGAGGCACGGGTTTGGGGTCCAATTGCTCACCCCCTCAAGAGGCCTCCACTGTTCCCACTCACAGACTTAATTAAAAAAAAAAAAACAGCTCCGAAGCCCTGGCCAGCAAGCTCAGTTGTTTAGAGCCAAGGTTGCAGGTTCGATCCTCAATCAGGGCACGTGCAAGAATCAACCAGGGAATGTATACGTGGAACAACACATTAACGTTCCTCTCTCTCTCTTTAAAATCAACAAATTAAAATAATATAAAAACCCACCTCCATGTAGTGAGTCTCCTGACACCCAAAACATAAACGTTAGCACTTGGGATCCTGACATGAAATGAGCCGTCTTACCGTTTCCAGTCTAGGGAGCAGGGGTCTGTGGGTGGCCTGGGTGGGCCCAGCGCTGTGCCTGAGGCAAAGGTGTAGCAGGAGGCAGGAGCTGCCCCCCGAAGAGCCAGGGAGCAGGAAGCAACGTCAGTGGCTGCACAGCCAACCTTCATCAGCCGTGAGAGAGCAGGTAAGGGATAGCCACTCAGGGGCTGGCTCTCCCGGTGCCAGGCACGGTGCTGGGGGGGGGGGGGGCTGCCTCTGGTATGTCCAGCCCATGGGAGGGAGGATGTCTCCCATCTGTGCAGGATGATCCTTTCTGCTTCCTGGGACCTCCAAAGTCGTTGGTCCCCCAGGCCCACGGCTGCCCTCTTCCTCCTCCAGGGCTTCACGAGAGAGAGCAGAGCATGGCCAGAAGTCACTCCCAGATCTCTTCTCTTCCCTCACAGCAGGAGGGTGACAGGTACTGCGTGAGGGTGACAGACCCTGCCTCCCCAGAGCAGCCCTGCCTGCAGCCCCATCTACACCCGGCCGCGCAGTCTACACCATCTGACAGGCTCCAGGATCCTTTCCTTTGCCTCTGGTCTGGGTTATTCAATCTAGGGTGAGCAGTCAAAGACTTTGAAGGACAAAGACACATCACCTTACAGTGGCATTTTGGGTTGAATGGGAATACAACGACAGAGAGAAAAGACTTACTGCACCTCTTTGAACCACCGGTGGTCAGTGTGAAATCACTGCTGCATCTGGGTTCTGCTGGACACGTGTGTGAGAGTGATGTGACAGTCTTATTTTTTAAAAGATTTTATTTATTTATTTTTAGATAGAGGGGAAGGGAGGGAGAAAGAGAGGGAAAGAAACATCAATGTGTGGTTGCCTCTCATATACCCCCTACTGGGGACCTGGCCCACAACCCAGGCATGTGCCCTGACTGGGAATCAAACCAGCGACCCTTTGCTTCGCAGGCCAGCACTCAGTCCACTGAGCTACACCAGCCAGGGCACAGTCTTACATTTTAAATGCCAGCATGGAACGCTTGCAGTTCCATCTCTTTGTAACTAGGCAACTGCAAAACAATAAAAATGGAAGGGGAAACATGACTGTGTAAACATCTTTCAGTGGGTACAAGCAACACCCTTGAAGATGCAAAGGAGGGGAGACGGGAGACGGGGCCAGAAGTACTGTCCCTGCCCAGCTGTGGCTCTGAAGTCCCCTGGCTGCCCCCCTTCTGTGTGAGTCAGAGTGCTGGACACTGCTTAAGGCTGCCATCCTAAGGATCAGAGTCCCTTACATGGAGACAACCCCTATGCGTGGCCTTTGTTAAAACAACAAACAATTAAGCCCAGGCCAGGTAGTTCAGTTGGTTGGAGCGACATCCCATGCACCAAAAGCACCAAAAAGTTGCAGGTTTAATCCCTGGTTGGGGCGCGTACAGGAGGCAACAGATTGATGCTGCTCTCTCTCTCTTTCCCCCACCCCCTGTTCTCTTTCTCTAACATCAATAAAAACATGTTCTCTGGTGAGGATACACACACACACAGTTAAGAGATAGAAGGTCCAAAAGGTCTGAAAGACAGGCTCCAGGACTGGCTTCCTGGTTACTTGAAGGACAGGTGGGGAGAGATGAGCCCAGGCAACGGGATAGCCTGGGCTCTTCAGCAGGTGTGACACAGCTTTTACTGGGGGAGTTTCTTCCCAGCTGCAGTTCCAGCAGAGACCACTAGAGGGAAGTAGAGGCCGCTCAATGTCTGCTGGGTGGGGGTGGGGTAGGGTGGGGCCAGGGAGGGCGGGGGCAGGGGGTGGGGGTTGAGGCTTCAGGAGGCCCAGCTACAATAACTTCCCCAAAAGCTTCGTGCTCAGGCTTCCTTATCATCCTGCTCAAGAACTTTCTTAATATGGGTCAGTTGCCTAACCTGTTACAAAGGAGATCTACATGCCAATTTCCCCAATGTCTTCAAGCCTCTGCATTTCAATGCAGACTTCCCCCAAACAGCTCCGCACTTTGCCTTCCCATGTCATCTCTTACTCAGCACGCATTTAAGACATTGGAGCACCGGGGTCACAGAATCCCTCAGTGTGTAGTCCTTTCGTCAAGAACCTGAAGCCAGCAGCAGAGTTGCCCTCACAGGCTCAGAAGGAGCCGCCCCTGCGGACACCTTGGTCTTGGATTCCTGGCCCTAGACCTGTGGGACCACACATTTCTGTTTAAGTTTGTGGTACTTTGTTCCCACGGCCTCAGGAAACCCATCGGCGTGTGACCTGTTTACTGATACACACGTGGCGGGCTCCGCCCCAGTTCTTCCCTCGGAGAATGCCTGGGATCCCAGAGCACACGGGTTTCAGAGGGAAACCAACATTAGCTGCTTGTGTGTGGGGCTCCGACCAGGAACTCTCGTCTGGGTCAGAACTCAGAACCAGCCCTGAGTTAGGCGGCGTCAGCCTGGCATTCAACCAGAGTTCTGAGGTTGGGCGCAGGTTTCCCCACAAGAGATGCCAACGTGCAGCGAAGTGAGAACCATCGGAAAAATAAAAACACCTGATGTGGTTTTGACAGGGACTGGGTTGCATCTGTAGATAAGTTTGGGGAGAGTCGCCCTCTTAGTAACATTGAGGCTTCCTGTCCATCAGCGTGAACCATTTTGTAAGAGCATGCAGCCAGGGAGTCCCCCAAAGAAGGATTTGTAATGGGGTTCAGAACTCAGGGTGTCCAGAAAATATTAAAAATATAGAATGTGCTCACCCACACAAGTCTGAACTGGGAGACTCGTGAAGCAGGACCATTGAGAGTTTTTTGCATAGCAGCAGTTTTGCAAATGATCTCTAGAAAGGTCATTTTAACATATCTATAATTCATGGATATGTTAAATAGCTGTGGCCATGCTTTGAGCCAGGGAGATGGGAGTGACTTCCACCCAGGATGTAACTGGGAAGCAGCTCCACTGGGTTACAGCACCTGCTTGAGAGCTTGGAGATGATTGGCTCCACACCACAGGCCACGCCTGCGCAGACTTACATTGGCAGCTCAGAAAAGCTGGGAAAATACAGGAATGTTGGCAGGTGTAGCCAATTGTGGGAGGAGTCAGAAAATGGGGCTGCAGAGGAAGACTGGCGCTAGGATTTAAACCCAGGCATGGCAGCCACGACAAGAAGAACTACGTGGCTTTGGGGATCCCTTTTGCCATTCAGTTTAGGAAGCCGAAAAGCAAGATGTAGCAGCGATGCAGAGCTCTCTCTTAGCAGTTTGGAAGAATGCAGGAGAGACGCCGCAGGAAGGAAAGGGGTGAAAGGACCCTTGCTGGTGGGCCATGAGGAGGAGCCGCATGAGTTTGGGTTAAGAACTAGAGATCCTGAGACACAGCCGATGGTGCTGGGAACCGCGGGAGGCCTGCCAGTTGAGCACGGATTACTGGGAAGAACCAGGGGCTACCTGAGCCACAGACCTCTATTTCTTTTCCTGAGATACAGTACCCCAGACCAGGCAAAAGGCGGAAGGAAGGACTGTGTGTGTTTGTGGGTGTTTTAAGGGACTTTGGGATTTTAATGAAGATATTAAGTCATTACTTTTAAGTTTGTATAACTTTTGAATAAGTAATTCCGTTCCTTTTCACCAATCTCTGACATGGAGAGCTATAATTTCCTGGTGGCGGGCAAGGCAAACCTAGTATGGGGGACCCCAGGAGAAGGGGGAGCCCATTCAGTAACATTGTGTGACCCCCCTTCTCTAGTGGCCAATCAAGGAAAATCATGGGAGACCACATGCGCAGTAGCTTTAAAGTAATACAACTACTTGTACACGAGCAATAAAAGCCCGCCAAAACTAGCCAGGAAGGATCCGCCCTATAAGAATAGAATCCCTCCAGCCCGTGAGGTCAATCTCTGCTCGGAGTTGGCATGCTCCCATGTTCTCTGCTATAAACTCTGGGTGTTCGGTTCAATTCTTTGTCCCGATCACCAAGAACCTGGTTACCCATGCCCATCTGTCACAGTTTCTCCATTTATTTATATCACGGTAGTGTTGACTGCGTTCCCTGTGCTGCACTTTGCTTCCCTGTGACTTGTTCCGTAAGCACCAGTCTGGACTTCCTATCCCTTCACCTTTTCACCCATCCCCCAAGCCCCTTCCCCTCTGGCTACTGTCTGTTCTCTGCATCCATGAGTCTGTTTCTGTTTTGTTCGTCCTTTATTCTGTTGTTTAGATTCCACATATGAGTGAAATCATCTGGTATTTGCCTTTCTCTATCTGACTTATTTCACTTAATACCCGCTAGGTCGTTCCATGGTGTCACAAATGGTAAGGTTTCTTTTTTTTAGGGCTGAGTAATGTTCCACCATATGTATGCACCACAGCCTTTTGCCAGGTGGGCCCTGGAAATGTCAGGGGGACACTGGATAAAGTAATGCTTGTATAACCACTATGCTGTACACCTGAAATGAATACGAAATCATATTGAATGTAAACTGTAATTGAAAAAAATTTTAATTAAAAAAGGAAGGAAGGACAGAAAGAAGAGATACATTTCTTGAGCAACGGTTAGGATCTGGCTCATCGCCTAAATCACGTGTACCCTGCATTGCACTGGCGTGGAGTCTGAGCTGAGCCGGTGAGGAGGCCGAGGAAGACGATCGCGGGCTGCAGCGCGCTGTGGTCCGGCTGCCTGTCTCCCACGGCTCCCGCTCCACTCTGCTGTCCCTTCTCACCGGGAAGACCCTGGAAGCCCCCAGCCACTTCGAACTTCAGGCATGTCATTCGCCTAATCAGTCACCTTCAAAAAGATGTGGAGATAAGTGAATCAGCGGCAGAAACTGTCCGACAGCCTATTCCTGAACCACCTAAGACACACGCACCTCTGCCCTCAGGGAAGCTGGGAAGGAAGCAAGGTTTCTTCCCCGTGCTTCTGTCTGCGAACAGTGATGTGGAGGGGTCAGTGAGGATGACTGGGACCTTTCGTTGAGGGCCCCTGCCCCTGGTCATTAGGACACATCCTTGCCCATTGAAAGAATTTCAGGTTGAGAGAGAGTGGGGAAGATCGCCCCCATGTTGCCGATTGCACAATCTCGCAAGTGGGAAGTTCCTTGGTTCCCTCTCACAGCTGTGGCGACTGTGGAGTCGTTCCACCGCTCGAGGGTCACCGAACACGCCACACCTTGCAGAGTGGGGACAGGAGAGGAAGACACACGGGCTGAAGGGGCAGATCCGCACCTGCTGTGCCCCAGGCCCTCGGTGGGGCTGGCCGTGAGTGGGGCAGGGCTGCTGCCCTCAGGGTCACACTGTGGGCCGCTCACCCCAGCCCCAGAGCTGCTTCACCCGTGGGCCTGCAGCAGTTCCTGTTTGGGGACCAAGGCACCCAATGAATGTGACAAAGAGGAAGCTGTGGCTGTGAGAGTGAGAGTGGAGTAGGGGGAGGGCCACCTCCCTTTGTCCTTCGGGGATGGGATTCTCCTGGGCAAAGGGTCAGCAGAACAGGGGCTGCCCCTGGTGCTGCCCCAGGGGCCCCTGGAGACCACGGAATAGAAGAGACCTTCACTCTGACTCTCCTTCTCCCTTCTGTCCTCACCCCCCACCCAACAGCTGGCCACCCTCATCCCCATGCACTCAGCTTCCCTCTGCTGTGTACTTCTCACACTGCACTGAAATGACCTATTTCTTTGTTCACTTCCCGGACTGGCCTGTGAGTTTTTTGAAGTCAAGAACTCTGTCTCATTCATCTTTGCTTTCCTAACGCCTAGAATCATACAGGGTATCAGTACACCTTAAATGTCGACGGAGGCACAGATGGACAGATGGAGCGAACGCCATGGAAGAAGCTAACACACTCCCACCTGACATAAGTGTTCCTCCAGCCAAAACTTCTCCCACCACCCAGATGTGCCCCACGGTCAGCCTGCAGCCCCGTGAGCATGGGCCAGGAGACATGTCCCACTGCACACACACGGCACCGACCCTGGCATCTGTCCCCATTGCCCCTCCTGAGTGTTTGAAAACAGAGCAGTCCTACCAAAATGAGAAGACGAGCCACGGACGGGGAGAAAATATTTGCAAAACACATCTGATAACAGACTGGTATCCAAAATGCACAAAGAACTCTTACAACTCAACACTGAGGAAACTGCCCAATTTTAAATATGGGGGAAAAAAATCTAAGCAGACACCTCACCAAAGAAAATACACAGATGGCAGATAGCATATGAAAAAGATGGTCAACATCATATATAATTAGAGAATTATAAATTAAAACAATGATGAGCCACCACTACACACACATGAGGATGGCCAAAATCCTGACCCCTGACAACACCAAGTGCTGGCGAGGACATGGAGCAGCAGGAGCACTCACCCATGGCTGGTGCAGATGCAAAATGGCGCAGCCACTGCGGAAGGCAGTTTGGCAGTTTGGCAGTTTCTTTCAAATACTCTTACCGTACAATCCAGTGATTGCACTCCTTGGTATTTCAACTTACCCACAGGAGTTGAAAACCTGTTCAAGCAGAAAAAATTGGAAGCAGCCAAGATGCCTTTCAGTAGGTGAATGGATGCCTGATGGTCGATCTAAACAAGTCCCTCGGGGGGAAACAAGACCCCGAGGCCACTGCCCTCCCAGTCCTGCAGCTGCTGATCAGGGACCCAGGGGTGGTGGTTGACCACTGTCTAGTGAGCCATGGGCCACCGTGGACAAGGCATCACTAAATGGAAAACAGACCAGCCACAAGTGCAGCGGAGGCCACCGAGGGCTGGCAGCCTTCCGAATCACACCCTCCTCACCCACCCGAGCTCAATAGTCTCAGTGCAACAGAGGACCTAGCAGAGAGCCTGGTGGCCTTGGGAGTTGAGAGCCTGGTGTGAGTGACGGCCTAGCAAGCGAAGAGCCTCGCTCCTGTCCGTCCAATCGAGCGACATTTTGCTTGGCAAACATCTTTGTCCTAAATACACACAGACAGGTCATCATCTGCCCAGAGAGAAGCTGACTTACACTTTTCTTGGACAATTAATTATATCTAATGAAATTACATATTTTATACCTCATCTCTTTCTGAAAAGAAAGGGGGATAGCTGCCCATACTCTAAGGGGAATTGACGTTTTATATGGTAAGGTGAGTGGTGTTCCGGAAGACTTTGTTGAAGAGGCTTAGTAGCCATTATCATATTCAGCCCCTTGACCCTGGCCTGGAAGGGAAAGTGGAGAATGAAAGGAACCATCCAACCAGCGGTCTGCAAAGCAAAGCGCGCTGTGCCAGAGGCGACGCAGGCCTCCGTGGGGCCGGGGGCGGGGCTGGGGCCGCGGGGGCGGGGCGCTGACTGGGGCATCTCTGCGCAGGGCGTGACCTGGGATGGGGCGTTCAGATCATCCAACCGCCCCTTTGGAGGCCAGGAGCTGGTCCCCGTGTTTACCGCCAATATTTTAGTAAAGTTTTCAGCTGGATTTTACGATCATCCCAGCTAGAGTTCAGTCCTTTAATATTTGATTTCCTGCCAATTCGGAGGAATTCTTCCCGTGTCTCACAAAGCGAGAAGCTGTTGCCTGCACATTTCATTCTTACAGAACTGATTTTCGCATCTGGAGTTTAAGCAAAGATGAAACTGACCTCCCCCTCCCCCCGGAGCAGTTTATCATCAGTTCGTTATTAACAATTCCTTTGAAAAGTGTAAAAGAAACCATCGCAGGGAACGGGGAGTGTTAGCATGGGTTCACTGATGAGGGTGATTAGACTCACTTTGCGTATTATTTTATTCATGTACTACACAAATATTCACTCAGTGCTTATATATTGCTGTCAAAACTTCACAGCTATTTAAAATTTGTCTTCATTGACATCTGATTGACATATAACATTATATTAGCTTCAGCTGTATACCATAATGATCCAATACTTTTATACATTGTGAAATGATTGCCACAAGAGTCTAGTTGTCTAGTTAACATCCATCGGCACACACAGTTACAAATTCGTTTCTCTTGTGTTAAGAACTTTTAAGACCTACTCTCTCAGCAACTTTCCGACATACAATAAAATATCATTAACTGTATTCACCTTTCTATACGTTACATCCCCAGAGCTTATTTCGTAATGGGAAGTTTGTACCTTTCGACCTGCTTATCCCTTCGCAGCGACTAAATTCCAATACAGTGTCTTGTTTGCTGTACAAGAAGAAAAGGAGGCACCCAAACACCTGGCCACTGAGCAGGAGGCGCCCAGCTCCTGCGTTTTCCTCTCCGGGGGTGTGCACAGCCCCAGCTGTGTCACATGTGCCCCTAAGCAAGGGGCACAGCTCAGGAAGCTGGGTCAAACGGGTCACGCGGCTTCGCCAATGCCCAGAAAGTTCATGGTGGGACTGAGTTCCCCCAGGGCAGTCTGTCCAGGACCAGGGTGTGCTGTCTTTGTAACTGGGCTTTAAGGACGGGAAGAGGAGTCGGAAGACAGGGCCCCGCTGCTCCCCACTGTCACTCCAGCCTCCTTCTCCTCTATGAACGGAAGCCACAGCTGCTGGCAGGGCACAGCAGATGTCAGTGGTCAAGCTCATACACAGAGGGGCTGGCGGGCCATTTCCGTGCCTGCCTCGACAGGTTTGTCAGCCATGATCATGTCTGGGAGCTGCTCTCTGTAACCATCGCCTGGTCCTCGAGGGCAGAAGTGGCCCCGATGCAGAGCTGCCGGCAGTCAGAGCAGCAGCAGCAGCACAGGCGTCAGAGAGCCAGCCTGCCTGCCGACTGCCGGGCTGGGCCAGGGAGCTACTAGAATCACCAGATGACCCGTGGAAGCAAAGGAGGGGCTGAGCCCAGGTGAAGAGGAGGAGCTGAAGGTAGCAGGACTACCCTCCTCCATGCAACTGAACCTGGGCAAGGAAGGCATGGAGCCTCCAGCCTGCTCATGTGGCAATGCAATCTTGTGCAAGGCACACTGTGTGTGACATTATGAGGAACATGTTCCCCAAAAGCTTGAAGGACTTCCCCAAGGACAGTGCACGCGTGTGTGTGCGAGTGCGAAGCTGCCCCAAGGCAGAAGCTGGTAAATGGGATAAGAACTCATCCATTCAGTTGGCAAATGTTGACCAGGCACTTCCTCAGTGCGTGGGCCAGGAACACAGCAGTGAAAAGACAGACAAGCCCTGTCCTCCTGATGGGGTGAGGGGTGAGGGGTAGGGGTCCAGGCGGGCCACCCTCCCAAACTGGACAGAGGCAAGGTGTACCCTGGGTGGTCCAGCTCCTCCCTCACCCTGACTGTGGAGGGCTCTCTCTCAGGACACACGCACAGGCTTCACCTGTGGAAGTGCTGTGGGAGCCCGTTTCCCCCACAGGCACTTGCATCTGTGAGGATCAGAGCCTCCATGTCTGCTGCCTGCAGGTTTCTCTCTCCAGGGGAAGTCTGAGGGGAGAGGGTGCATTGTCTAGGCTGTCACAGCTCCTGAACGCAAGACTGGCCTGTGCTTTAGCAGCTCAGCTGACTCCGATATTCGCGTCCATCTGTGGCATGGCTGTGATGCCTCCTGGTTTACTACCTCAAAATTGAAGGAAGGCAGGATTGGGGTGGAGGTGGGAGAGCCGAAGGACCACCAGAAAGTGACCTTCATTGAGGACTGGCAGCAGGCCAGGCACCTGTCACTGTGGTAGCCCAGGTGGGGTAGCAGAGACAGCACAGTGAGGGACCCGGGTTCAAAGCCTCCCCTGCTTATCTCCAGCTGTTTGTCCCTGGTGAGTTATGTAGTCTCACTGGGCCTCAGTTCACTCACCTGGAAAATACTCTTAATGACAGCTGCTCTAGAGGGTTGTCGTAGAGATAATGTTTGGAAAGGGCCAGGCACATGGGAGGCACTTTATAAATAATAGCCATCATAATTATCACATGACATGTCTACAGCAAGTCTGGGAGGAATTTCAGACACTGCCCACTTCAGGGGTTCTCCAAGTCTGGTCTGCATCCCAACTATCCCAAGGGCACATTCAGACCAGGCGTCTGGGCTCCACCCCCCCGAGGCTCTGACTCAAAGGGCCTGGGTGGGGCCTGAGCATGTGTTTCTAACAAGTTCCAGGTGACCCGGCTGCAGCTGGTCTGGCCGCATCCTTGAACCCCATGCCCGCTTGCACTGTGGACATTAGAGAGGGGAGTCCTGAGGTCAGAATGTGTGGTCCTTGCCCATGACCAGGCCAAGGTTGGGAGACAGGAGAACAAAGTGCCAGGTCCCCAGGCAAGAAGCCAGACTCCAGGCAAAGGCCAGGAGGACCCATGGGATCTCGCAAGGGGAGTGAGCTTGACAGAGAGCAGAGCCCCCCAATTCAAGGGAGGGACAAGCCTCTGGGGACCGGAGCTGCTGCAGCCCTAGTCTCTGGGCTCACAAAGTTTGTGTGAGTGTGTGAGGGGAGTAAGTGTGTGGGTATGTGAGAGTGAGTGAGTGTGAGCATTTTGTGGGTGTGAATGTGACAGTATGTAAGTGTGCGAGTATCCGTGACTGTGTTAGTCCGCTCGGGCTGCCAGAATGAAGCACCGCAGCCGGGGTGGCTTAAACAACAGGAAACAATTTTCTCACAGCTCAGAGGCTGGGAGTCCCAGCTCCAGGTGTCGGTACTGTGGGCTCCCTCTGAGCCCCTCTCCTGTGGGCATGCAGACGGCCGTCCTCTTCCTGTGTCTCTTCAGGGTCCCCCGCCCCCGTCTCCTTTCTCATGAGGACCCCACCCAGAGTGGCTTAGGGTCCCCATATCACCTTTATGTCACTTTCACGTTCTGACCTGTGGGGTTAGGGCTCCAACCTGAGCATTAGGGGACAAATCGCACCCTGTGAGAGCGCCGGAGTGTCAGAGATCAGACTTACTTTCTGGCCTCATCCCGGGTGTGTGAGTTTAGGGGGCAGCTGAAGGGGCCCAGCCTGTCACAGGGGCACTCTCACTTCAACTCTCAGGGTTCGAGATGAACCCCCCTCCATTCGTGTGCTGTTGAGCGAAGCCTTCCTCTGAGCACTGGCTGTGCTGCCGCTGCCTCCCCAAGCCCACCCTCGCGGCGGAAGACAGGCCATTTGGGAAGGTGGCTGCCCGCCGGGGGACGATGCCAGTCTTGCTCCCCTGCCCAACTCCATTCACTAGAGCTCTGCTCACGCGTTGTCAGCCCTTGGTGTCCTGGGGGCCACAGTCCCCATTTTTTTAAAGCTACAAAATACATGTGTAGACTCATTTTAGTTAGTTAAGCTTGTTCTTCCGCAGTTAAGAACTGTTTGTGGGCTTGGCAGGGGATGTGGCAATAGTTCGCTTCGGTCTTGCAAAAGGCGTGTTTCCATTTGGGATGGGTTGTTACCTCATCGGCCACTCTTTGCAGGAACTGTGCAAAGACTGACCATCGCAGCTGGTGGCTCTTCTGGGGGCAGTTGGACAGCGTTTGCCTCTGGGTGCAGCTCGCATGAAAGAAGGGGCCTGGGTCCACCTGGACTCTCAGTACAAACTGCGTAACTGGGCCCAGAGGGTGGACACTCAGGCTGCAGGCCAGTGGACACCATGGTGGCAGGAAGCACAGGGCCCAGCCCAGGCACACTCTGTAACTAGCACTCATTGAATGTTTGCTGCCCAAGTAAATAACTGACTGAAGGAATGAAAGATGCAGTTTAAAGGGAGGGAAATGTGGTCCAGGTGGGAAAAGTGGTGGAGAGACATTGTTACCAGCTTCCTTCTCAAGGGGTCACTGCAGTGGTGACCTGTCAGTTTGCTTAAACTTACTTATTAAGCACCTATTGTATGCAGAATCCTGGGAAGCAAATAAAAGAGGTCTTCCCAAGAATTTTGGTTTCCCACTTACGTCATTTAAAAAAACGTATTTGCACCTACATGTATTAGTCAGGGTTCTCCAGGGAAACAGGACCAGTAGGAAGTATACGGATGTATAGGAAGATACAATTTACATATAACATTGTGTCCATTAAAGGTGCACAGCAAGTTTGAGGTGATTTGAGGAAGAGATTTGCTACAAGGACCTGGCCCGTGCAATGACAGAGAAGTCGCACTGTTGCCGTTGGCAGGCTGCAGGCCCAGCAGAGCTGTGTAGCTCCAGCCTGGGAGCCTGAGGACCAGGGGGCTGTTGGCCACGGGGAGAATGTGGACGTCCCAGCTCAAGGACAGAGAGCATTCGCCCTTCCTCGGCCTCTTGTTCTGTTCAGGCCCCTGGTGAACGGGTGCTCTTTACTCAACATGCTGATCTGAATGCTAACCTCTTTCGGGAGTACCTCGCAGATACACCCAAAGAATGTTCTATCAGCTGTCCCTGCATCTCTTAGCCAGTCGGGTCGACACATAAAATTGACCATCACAAGACAAAAGGGAAAAGACTTGGAAGGAAATGAAAATGATTATAATTGATTGTACTGACATCATGAGATTATAGCCAAATTTATTTGTTTTCTTCCTGACTTTCTTTGTTACTTTTCAGCTTTAAACACCAAAATAGGTTTGTAAAGTACATTAAACATCTGCTGTTGTGATCACTGCAGTCCTCTCGGGCTAGGGTACCCTTCTGGAACCCTGATCTCAGCTTCAGAGGATGGGGGTCAGAACCCCCAGCAACAGCAACCTCGGGCCATTCTTGGGGCAGAGTTGGCCTCTCTGTGGGGTCACCTCTACCCATGCACTGTCCACTCATTTTGCCCCAATAACCTGAAAATCTGGCTTCATTTTTATCATTCTCTGTCATATTTCTCCACTTAGTCATTCATTTTTCAGACATTTATTAAGCAGCTCTCCATGAGCAGCGAGCCACGCCAGGCCAGGGGCATCACGGAAGGAGCACTGGGCCCTGGGTTTCTGGCTCTGGCTCACAAAGGAGGTAGCTGTTTAAACAAAAGAGGACAGAACGGGAACCAGAGCATGTAATCAGAGCTCAGGGCCAGGAACCTGAGCTTTGAGGAAGGGAGGCTTCCTGGAGGAGGGGAGGCATCTGAGGTGCATCTCAAAGAAAAGTTACAAGGTAAACAAAGATGTTCTACAGAGGAGGATTCACAGGAAGGGGCTCCGAGGACACCCCCTGGAGCCCAGGGTACAGGAGGGGACATTGTAAAGTGGTGTGGTCAGACTTTGAAGGCTCTGGTCTGCACCCGAAAAGGACTGTGGACTTATCCTACAGAGTGGGGTGCCTGGGTCTGAGAGGAGAGTGAGGATGTGTTCACACTGGCTTTTTAGCAAGAGAATTCTGGTGGCCCTTAGAAGGCTGGGACTCATCCCGGACCAGAACCAGAAAATCAGGGAAAAGGCCAGGGGTGGGAAACAGGGGCAGGGCGAGGAAAGTCTGATCCAAGGACCCAGCCCTGGGTGTCAACAGGATCCTGCCTTACTATGACTTGCAGATCAGCTGGACAACAAAGTGAAGGCAGGGAAGCCAGTGGGTCCAGGCGTCTCTCCCAGTGTGAACACACCCCCACACCATAAGGGATATCCCCTTATGTCCTCTACACCTCTCCATTTCTGCTGCTGATACTGTCCTCGTGGGGTCCCCAGGCCGCCCTCCTGCCTGTGGCTGGAATGCATCCTCCAAGTCTTCGTGTTGGGCTCAACCTCCTCCTGGAAGCCCTCCCACCCAGGTTCCTGGAAGAGCCCCCACCTTCCTCTGATTCCCCGGCACTGACGCGTGTCCTCCACCAACCTGGTTTCGCTCTGTTATTTACATGTTTTGAACATGTAGCATGTCTCTTAAAGTGTACGGTAAGACCTGGGCTGGAGAGCTGATACAAGTTAAAGCCTTTTTATACCTCACAGAACCCAGAGTCAATAGATGACTGAGTGATCAATCTGCTGTCGATCTGCCCGTCTGTCAGGAGGCTCGTTAGCAGCACCTGCCACTCTGTTGTTTGGTGTTGCTGGTATGGGCCTGGCCGCAAAGTCGCAGCCTGGGGCCAGTCCCTTAACCTCCCTGGATTTTCTGCTGTCACCAGTGAAGAGGCAAAGACTAATCCTTGGGTGTTGACTGTGGGCCCCTTTCAAAGGTGAGCCTGTTTGTGCCAGAGATGAAAGTGAAGCTGCTGTGAGCCAGGTCCTCATCTTCCCTCCTCCTCCCTCTTCCTTCCCTTCCATCCAGAGTAGACTCAGGAAGGATGGGTGAGTCTGAGCTTCCAGGACGGCAGAGACAGCGGTTTGGTGTCTATACCGGCTTCAGTGGGTCCAGGCTGGGGCAAAGAAGTTACTGCAAAATTTCCCGAGGAAACCAAAGCTAGGGTTTGGTTTCCACTTGGATTGAGCAACTTCCTTCTAGGGCACTCAACCTCCTCAACAAAACAGTCTCTTTGAACGCCAGCAGTCAGTCCCACAGCATGCGGCGCTGGGATGGCGCATTGACTCGAATATATAAACCTGCCCCCAGGAGGAAGCAGTCACACTTGGTCCCTCGGTGGGTGTTCACATGACCTTGATAATCTGAAGAATCTGAACTCTTCATGGACAAAGGACAGCTAAGGCCATACATACTGTTAGGTTTAAATAAAAGAGTGTCATATCAAGTCCCAGCGGACATTTCCCACCTCACTGACAGCCACCTAAGACAATTTGAACCCACACAAAAGGGACCCCAGAGAGCCATTGACCCGTCTGCCTGCAGACACCACAGTTCCTGTCCTCCGGGTGGTTGTTGCAGGGCCTCGTGGGGACGGTCATTCCCAGGAGGAGAGCTTTTCAGAGGAGCAGGAGGTTAGCGTGGCCAGCTGGGCTCTGTGCTGCTGCATGGGTGTGTGCCTGTGGGACTTCAGACGGAAGACCCCCGTGGTGTGACGGTGACGAGGGTGATGTGGGTGGAGAGAGAGGCACAGTCCAGCACTCTCACCGAGGGGCTAAGTCAGCACACATAGGACTCAAGTGAGCACACTGTCTGTTTTGCGTATCAGATACTTGCCTGCCTTTGGGGCTCCATGGAGGTGGTGGTTCTGGTGATGAATATTGCTACACGACCCAGGAGGGGCCTGGAAGTTGAAGGTCAGAAGAACTCCAGGGTGATCCGACGTGGTTTCCAGTCTTCCCACAAGGACTGCCCGTCCTCCGCCAGGCGGGCTCTGCACACGACGACCTCCTGTCGCAAACCAGCCTTCACAGCTGCAGTCATCATTTCTGGTTAATTGCTCTCAGCTGCCCACAGTTAGTGGAATTTAAAAGCAACCACCTTCTGGGCCTCCAGTTCCACAAGGTTCTGCATGAGAACATGTTTATTCTGTATGAAGCACTGTTTGGCGCTCTTAACATGATCTTCCTCATTTAACCGCAGAACAACCCTATAAAGTAGGTCCTGTCAATCACCCTCATTTGTGGAAACCACTTAGGCAACCAAGGCTGGTAGCTTCTCCATGGTCCCCTGGGCAGTAACGAGGGGAACGTGGTTCTAGAGCCCACCGTGCCAGGCCTAAATCCCAGCCCCCCAACAGGCCAGCCCTGACACTGGGGTGAGGGCAGTCACGTCGCCTCCCTGGGCGCGAGCTCCTTCCCCTGTACAGAGGGATGGCTCTAGTGACTCGAACCTGGTGCCGAGGCCGAGATGATCGAATGACTTCGTAGGTGCGCAGAGGCTGTCCCGCCACAAGCGCCACCTGTGCTGGCAGCTACTGTCCTCACGCTGCTCCAGCCTCTGCCTGGGCTGAAACCCTGACTTAACACAAGAATGTTGCTAAGCTTTTTATTTTGAAAAGCTTCAACCTTACAGAGGAGTTGCAAGAAAAGTACGATAAACTCTATACATCCTTCAGATCCACTGCTTGTTAGTGTTTTGCCTTTTTTCCCTCTCTCTGTACTTGCTGCCTTTATTGTGACTTTGCTAAACTGTGTGAGAATTAGGTTGCAGCATTTGCCCTTAGCCTCTGATAACATTCTCCTACGTAACTGCGATGCTATGGTCGCGTTCCAGAAATCCAGCACGGATACACGGCCGGATCCACAATCCACGTGCAATTTCACCGACTGGCCCGATCACGTCTGTTAGAGAAATTGTTTCTCCCGGTCCTGGAGCCCCACCCAGGATCACATGCTGCTGCAGCTGCCTGTCATGCTCTCTCCTTTCCTCTGGGATAGTCCTCAGCCGTGGCTTTCGTGCGGATCCCGCAGAGTTGGTAGAACGCCCCTCGTGTGGGCCTGTCTGATCTGTTCCTCATGATCAGTTCAGATTATGCACTTTGGGCAGAAACGTTGCCTAAGTGCTATCTTCTCAGTGAGTCAGGCAGGAGGCACATGATGTTGGTGCTCATCTGTGGGGAACAACTACGGGACTATAAATATCCGGTTCCTCTCAAACCTGCCCCAGCAGTTTCTAAACCGACCGGAAGGCCACACTGCGTGACACAGGTGCCCAGTCTTCCTCTGGCCGCCGCACCCTCCCTCACGAGGCATGTTCCCCCTGTGTTGCCCTCTCCCCCTTTGCAGACGGAGTGCGTTCCTCATGCTCCTCCCCCTCCCCCACCTATCACAGAGGTTTGCAGAGTGCTTGTCAGTCGAAGTAAATAAGAAATATATGATCTGATCTGAGGTCCTGGATATCTCTCAGGAATAAGCGCCTCCACAGTAGTACCTTTCAGAGAGATTTCGTCTACAGCTAACAGAGCTGGGGCCTCAGAGAACACAACAACCCTTCTTGTTCTTCGGCCTGTGCAGCATTCAGACTGAGAAAATGTTCAGTAAAAATATATTAATTAAAAAAAAGAGAGAAGAAGGAAGGGAGAGAGAAAGGGAGAGAGAGAAGGAAGGAGTGAGAGGGAAGGAAAGAGAGGAGGGAAGGAAATATAAATATAACTGATTATATGCTAATATGATCATTAATATTATAAATATGACTGTACCTCTAACCCACAGCTCTGCTGGCTGCGTCCTGGTAGCAGGAAGAGCAGCCCCCAACAAGAGAAGAGCAAGTGAAGCGTGGTGCACGCACTCTCGTGTATTCACCGGAGATTTATGAATAGCCTACCGAGGCCGGGCACTATTCAATGCTGGGGATGCAGCTGTGATTGAGACAAAGTGCCTGCTCTCATGAAACATACATTTCAGTGAGTGCTCACAGCCAAGAAACAAGTGTTTCTCACATGCTCATGTGCACATGCGTGTGCACACACACACATCAGGTGCAGCGAGGGGTCAGGGGTGGAATACGTTCCACTGTCAGAAGTAATAAGCTAAATTTTAAAAAATAATGTGAATGGAACTTAAAAACAAAGTCAGTTGAAAGAAGACAACAAAATCAGTAGCACAGTACCTTAAACACACACGTGGGATGATGCTGCATATTAGTGTATATATTTGGATACGCATATATCCAAGAATGGGCACGTAATTGTGCTAGTGTGCAAACCTAACGGGGGTGAGAATGGGATTTGAAGGGAGATCATGGGGAAAAATACAAAATAGAACAAGAGATGAGCTTGGATGATAGGAGGCCAGGAACTGGGGACCAAAGGAATGGGGAAGGGAGATTTTGTGGCCAGGTTCAAAGAAATGTACACACTTTCCCTCCTTTGTGCACCCTGGGACTGGTCTGTTGGGGTCTCTGGGCTCCTCCCTCTGCCCTGCGAGGCTGCCTTGGGGCAGTGCAGCCTGCAGTGCCTCCGACCCTGTCCCGGCTCCAGAGTAGGAGGAGGTGGGCAAGCCTGAGGCAGGGATTTCCTCCCATCCTTGGCACACAGCTCTGTTCCCATGCCAGCTCCACCACCTATGAGACCTGTGACCTTTGGGCCAACTGCCTAACCCTGCTAAAACTCAGTTTCCCCACCTGTAAAATGGGGCTGGGAACAGTCATCTCTTCCGAGGGTGGTGTCAGGAGTCCAGGAGCCAATGCCTGTGAAGCCCTCATCACAGGGCCCAGGTGCAATGCATCCTGGGAAATTCTTGGTTACTGGCATTCTTCTCTTTTGCTGCCCTAAAAAACTGCTAACCTAGCTTAGTCCCAGACATTTACCTGCATGATTGGAACATGGCTGACATACCATGGGCTGGGGACCACCTTCTAAACACAGCAAACCTGAGTCTTGGTGGTCGGCTCCCAGATCGGGGACTAGAGATCCCTCTAGTACCAACACCGCCTGGGAGGGTTCCCAAGCCAGAACCAGAGGAAACACAGCCCTGCCCTACCGATTCCCCTCTCTGGGAAGCTCTCAGACTGCTTGTGTTTAATTTTCAATGCACTGTGCTCAGGGCAGCTTCCTTTTTCTGGAACATTGATTGGAATCACGTAAGCACCTGGGTCAGAGCGCCAGGAAGAGGGTTGTGTGTGCGTGTGCACAGGCTGTGTGTGTGTGTGGGCACGTGTGTCATCTCACTACAGTGGTGGCTGAGTTCCCATCTCCGGTTTTCTTCTTAGGGCACCTGCACTCGACTCTCAGCCCAGGAGGAAGTTCGGTGGGCCCATATGTGTGCTCAACGTCAGCAGGATGGCCTCGGCAGGGATTAAGAGCATCATTGTGCATTCTGTGCGCATCAACCCGCCCCAGGTTTAGTGAGGCAATAATTACAGGACAATCAGAGTCCCACTGGGACAGAGGATGGAACGGCTCTTTGTGGCTGAGACTGCAGAGCGCAAAGTGGCTCCCCCTCTTTGTGTGGGTACCAGAGGGGAGGAGGGTCCCCCCGGGGGGAGGGACACACAGCTGGGAGACCCAGCCTGCCACATTTCCACCCTCAGAGGCACAAGTAAAAAGTGTAACACTCGGGGTTGACCCCTCAGAGGACAGCAGAAGCTGCCAGAATATGAATGCCATGGTCAGGGGCAGCACCTGGTTCACCTCCCAGAAGCTGGCACAGGCCTGCCCAAAGCTGCTGTTCCACAAATGTCTGCATAACAGAATCAGAGACGGAGGGGATCTGATTACAGCTTAAAGCAAAAAGCTATAACACCCATGCTCTCGCATCCACGCAGCAGGCCCAAACCAGTACCAGGTCTTCTGCCATGACAGCATCTTGCTGTTGCCTTGTTGGCTTCTGATGCCTTTTTTCTTTTAGAAATGCAGACTGCAGGGTCTCCCCAGATGTTATTCCGGGGGACATTCTTGCCAGTTTGGCATTATGTCCCTGTCTGCATCTGCGTAGTGTCTGTGCACCTGCAAAGTGCTCTGGTGATTCTTTCTCTGCCTCACTCTGCAAAGCAAGGTCACTCGACATCTTCAGTGTCCCCGCAGGCTCCAGGTGGGAGTGCCCAGGAGTGGGGAAGTGCATTGTTCAGGGAGGACAGAGGGGTCAAGTCTTCCCTTAACCTGCTGAGTCAGACCTCCTGAGGCTTAAAGAAACACAAAACCAAGATTCCTTCTGTGCTCTGGCGTTCTGCATCAGGTCTTCCAGGTAGCTGACGCGCAGCAGTCCACTTTAAGCAGATGCGAGTGGAGTCGCTGGGGCCCAGAGTGCTGGACTGGTGTTCCTGGCAAACTTCTCAGACCAAGCTTTACGCTGACTTCCTTGCGCTGTGCACTGTGAACACCTCTTGTTGGAATGAGCCCTCGTCCTTGCTGCTGGACTCGCACCTTACCGCAACTGTATGAGTACATGGGGCTGGTCCCCCCACAGATCTCTGCGCCCCGCCCTCTTTGCCAGTTTAGAGCCGAAGACGATCCCCTGGATAAACTAAATCCATCCAGGGCAGTCTGTCCTCTTTGTCCTCATCTGCGCACTGGTAACTGAGTGGGTCGTCTGCCTTGCCTTCAGCAAATCGGTCTCAGTTCTGAAAAGAACGGGTTGGAAAGCAAGTTTCCAACTCGGATCCAGAGGTCAGCCTCGCTCATGGGGGACAGGGATCCACTCTATCCCCAGTTGACTTCTCTTAGAGGAGGGGGACAAGGGAGCTGCCCTCACCCCTCGCTATCAGAGGGGACACAGAACTGAAAAGCTTCCTGGTTTCTTGATTCATGAAGACCGCTTTCTGGTCGCCATGTCCAGGCTCCATAGCCTTGAAGAAAGACCAGCTAACGAGCCGCGGAGCATGTGGGACCTGAAGCCGGGTGTGGTCGCCTTGAAACGCTGCTGCCATCCCCGTCTCCTCTGCGAAATCTGGGCCTCCCTGCGTTGTTGGCCGCGGAGCCCGTGTAGCTGCTCAGGTAAGGCCCTGGCTCCATGCCAACGTCCTGGGTTCGAATCCTGATGCGGTGTTTTCCATTAGAGCAACTTCGGGCACATTGCTTAATACACCTTGGCCTCAATGACCTCCGTTGTAAAATAAGAATAATATCTCTTCCTACTTATGGAGTTCTCAGGATTAAATGACCTAATTTATGTAAAGCTTATAGAATAATGCCAGGGACAATGGCACTCACTCAGAAAAAGAAAAATAAAGGAGCTTATGTTACTTACGAAGTGGAGCTGGTAATGCCTACTTTATAGGAGAGCTGGGGGGAAGGTTAGGAGAGCTAACACTTGACCGCCCAGCACCACTAGTCCTCCGCAGTCTTCCACGCTCCCCCACCAGCGCTGGTGTACCTGCCGCGGAGCTTACTGTGAAGAAACACAGAAGCTTTGAAAGAGGAAAAGGCAGGAAGCTGATGAAGTGGGGGAGGGTGTGTGTGAGCACAGGGGATGGGATGGGGGGGTCCTTACCCACAGCAGCCTTGGTCCCCGGGGTCTCACTCCCTCTGTTCTAAATGAGCCCCTGTCAGTAAGGTAGCTTCATCGAGAAGGTGGCCCCTGGCCTGGATGGAGGCTCTGGATGGTCCACCTTCATCTGGAAGTACCGTCCATTCTCCAGAGCACGCTTCTTAAAGGGCCACAGAGAAAACGTTTCTGGCTTTGCAGGCCAGTGGGTCTCTGTCACTGTTATCCAACACCATGGTCACAGCTCTGAAGCACCAGAGATGATGACGCAGACCGGGCGTGGCTGTGTTCCAGTGAAAGATTATTTAGGGGCACTGACATTTGCATATCATTTCATTGTCTCATGACACAATACATTGGCATTTTTCTCTTGATCTTTTTCTCAACCATTCAAAAATATGAAAACCACCCTCAGCTCTCAGACCACACAAAACCACATGCGGGCTGGATGTGGCCTGGGGGGGTCACGGCTGGCCGACCTCCGCAGATGCCTCTTTCATTCTGGAGGATTTCGTTTCAAGCAGGTCTGGTTTCTGGCTTCAGTGCCTCTCCAGCACCCCGTCATTATTGTCTTTTCTGTCCCTTCGGAGGTTATCTCTGGGACAATGCAAGCTCTTAAAACAGCAGCCCCCAACCTTTTGGGCACCAGGGACTGGTTTGGTGGAAGATGATTTTTCCATGGATAGGGGCAGTTGGCTTCAGGATGATTCAATGCATTACATTCAAGCTCACCTCCTGCTGTGCAGCCCGGTTCCTGTCAGGCCCGGGCCTGTACCAGTCCCTGGCCCCGGGGTTGGGAACCCCTGTCTTAAAGGACAGTCCATGCCCCTCCCCAACCTCAAGCAAGAGTCAACACTGGACAAACACGTAAACAACCTGCATTTATTGAGTTCAGAGTCAAAGAGAGAAATGAAAAACAGCTAGACTGATTTTCAGGAGAAAAAAACGCAATTGTGTTTGATCCTTTTTACTAGTTTTTCTTTCTTGTATTCTGTTATCATTTAAAACATGCCATTACACAGACCATCACTTTGTAGGTTTTGCGATTCAGGGCTTATCCAATAGGCTAATTGTGTTCTGGTCCAATAGCTATCACTTCAGCCCCTGTTCCTTGAGGAGGAGCAGCGCTGTCATGGGCTGCAGCCACAAAGACCCCCCAGATGAGGTCCCACTGGCATGAGGGAGTCAAACCAGCGTGTGCACGGTGCCCCATCCTCATTCTACACACACAGACATCTCTGACGTGGTGTTAATGTAAAATCATAAAGGGCCCACGCAGACGCCAAATCTACTGCTGTGTGTAGGGAACCCTCTGTTCTATACCAAGAGGGCCTAGCAGGCTGCTGTCTCACTGTTCGAAAGTGAGATTTGGTTTCAGCTGTTTGTCTCAATGTCCGACTTCTGCAGACCATGCCGTGCATACACTGTGCAGACCTTGGGTCCTCCCTTGGAGCCAAGATCCGGGGGGAGCAAATGTAAAGCTGAGTCATGGCTTTCCGGGCAGGGCTTCGAGGCAGCCTGGCACCAAGAACTCGTGTGGGTGGTTTCTCACCGACAGAGGCTTTAATTTAACTTGTCAGGGTCGCCCACCTAGCCTGGGAGTTCCTGTTTCTTTGCTTGAGGAAGCGACGTTCTTTATCCACCACACTATCTGGCACGTGGGAGATTTAATCCCCAGTCACAGTCAGACTTGGGAGAATCAGTTTTCCCAAGTAACTCACAGTAACTCTTGTGAGTGCTTTACATATTATAATATATATGGGTGTGTGAATGTGCAATATATGTATATATTTATGTATACATTACACATATACTTGCATATACACATATACATACACAGATAGATATAGACCTACATATACATACATGCATCATGTACAGGCCTGTACAGATAGATGGACAGCTAAAAGACTGATGTGCATCTGAACTACATCTACTAACCTTAACACTTCAGATCATCTCTTTATTTTCCCTCCAGGATGAGAAGGGATAAATTGTTTGCTTAGATTCTTGGCTTTAACTGGAGAATGCATTTCCCCATGATCTGTTCTCAGCAGGTGTGTTACCGAGTCAGAGGGTGAATCCAGTTTCTGGGTGTCTCTCTTCTCACCTGTCAGCACTGCTGCACGTGCCAGAAGGAAAACAGACCCTGAAAAGAGGCGGGAGGCCTGTGATCTCTGGCCCCAGGAATGCACTGGAAACCTTAGAACAGAAATGAATGCAGTGCACAGTGCCCCGCCTGTGGGGACACACCATTTCAGCTGGCTGTACTTGCTGACCCATTGAAATGACAGCGGAACTGGTGCCTTTGATGGGGCGGGCTGCAGAATTTGATACGGCAAGTCCCTGTAATTGGGTTGTTAGACATGGGCCTTGAGGGACCTTTGCTTTGTCTTTTTGGCTGACTTGTCTGGACCGCATTACACCAGATACAAAATCTCAGGGTGTTTTTAGCTGATAAAACAAAAGGCCCTTAGCACTGCCGTGGTTTCCCTGGGCATCCTCTGGGCTGTTTTGCCTCCATGGTGCCCAACAGATTCTGCTTTTACACAAACAGCACCGCCTTCCTTCCACACCAGCCAGCCCACAGAGCTGCCTCTCAGCGAGCCACCCGCACAGGACCCGCGCTCTGAAGGGCCCCACACCTGGGTCAGTGTTCTGCTGCTGTTGTCTCAAAATTCTCAATTTCTGAGCAAGGAGGCCTGCATTTTCATTTTGCACTGGGTCTCACAAATTATGTAGCCAGTCTCGCCGGCAGGCTGGAGCCACTCCTTACCCACAGCCGCATGCAGGACTTTTGTGCAAATGTCCAGCCACCATCTAGGACCCTCTCCCTCGGACCCTGCCCTGGCTCTTGCCTCCTGCTTCCCGCTGGACTCTATCGTCTTCCAGCCCTCGGCTTCCTCACTAGGTTCCCTGCTGCTGTGACTTGACCTGCCTTGACCCTTCAGACCTGACATGGAACCTGGCTTCCCCAGGTTGGTACTTCAAAGTTAAATGCTCTGCAGTCACAGGCTGTATTCGCCACTTGGTTTTTCCCAGTTGTGACCGACGACTTAGGGTGAATTCACTGCCCAGCCCAGCTCTAATCCTCAGACTCCTAACCTAGACAAGCTCCAGCCCCACGGGATCAGTCAGTCAATTCTATTCATAGAGAACTATTCTGGAATTTGGTTAAACATTCTTTATATTGAGCCAAAAATCTACGTCCATAACTCCTATACATTACCTGGTAAATGTGACAGATTGCTAGTTATTGAGTCAGCAAGTAAATTAATGCAAAAACGCACTTACTGAAATTAAGCATGTCTGTTACAGCCGACAACACTGAACGCTGCCTCCCCCCTGAGGAAAACGTCAGCGTGGTTCTCTCAGTTACTGCTCGCATCGCCCTCCACGCCCTCCACGCCCTCCACGAACCCAGCCGCTTGCTCCCATGCCGCCCCACCCCCACCCAGCCTCCTGCTCGCCTGGCTCCCGGTTCTCCCTGGCTCCTGTGCATACGGGCTTGCTCACGGCTTTCTCCAGACTCCTCTCCCGTGTAGCCACTGGGCCTGGCGTGGCATTTCATGGCGACAGCAGTCTCCCTAAAGTCTTCCTTTCCTGGGTTCTGTTTTCACGCCCCTCTCACCACCCCACGCTCTGATTTTTTCCTGGTTCTGGCACTGAAGCGTGTACCTTGACGATGCTCTGGGTGTCGTCCTGCAGCTACACCCCCAGGGCCCAGGCAGAGCTGCAGCTGCCCCTGAAACCCCCTCGTGTCCACGGTCATCTCTCCTGATGGCTCTAGACCTGCTCACGACAAGGCTGACTTCTTCGTAGCCCATGTAGGGGGTGTGTGTGCACAGTGTCATTTCACTCGGACCCAGAGTGTCTGTTTCACTATGAGGAGCTGGCCGCCGGCACCACCACCCACCTGGTATTTGCATCTGAGTCAGCTTTGCTCAGCACTCTGGGGGTTAGATGACAGCATCCAAGCTGCCTCCTGGTATCTGAATCTAAGCCCCTCATCCGCTCTGTTTACGCACCAGGTTCATTTTCCCAGTGCTTCCCACCAGAATTGCTCAGACAACATTTCTTTCATGTACATTCGTGGCAGCCCCTCAGATCACTGAACCAGAGTTTCTGGGAGAGAACCCGGGAATCTGGATGTTTCAAGAGCTCCCCAGGCTGAACCAAGTTTGGGAAGGAAGCCAGCTTCTCCCAGACATAAATCTCATAGATGGGCCATAGATGGGTCACCACCCTGCATTATTAGGGTGGACAGGTACTGTTATCCCAATTTTATAGCTGGAAGAACCGAGGGCCTAGGAGACTATGTGATTGTCCAAGAGCTGGAATGGAGCCAGGACTCTGCGCTGCCTCCTAGGGGCTTCTCCTCCACACCCATGGCACCACTCGCCTGTATGTGCAGGTGCACACATGTGCATCCATGTGTGTACACATGCACATGCATATGCATGCACACATGTGTGGTGAGGCATGTGCTCACCATACTAGGTTCTAGACCACACCTACTGAACCAGGTTGAGCCCACAGGCCATACCCAGACACCGTCAGCCTAAAGCCACTTACAACCCCATGCCCCCACATTCCCTACCGTGTGCTTCCAGGGGCTTAGCACAGAGCTGTCCTGGAGCTGTCAGGTGGTCCCCTGGTCACACGCCAGCCCCGCACTACACTCTGGGCTCCCTGAAATGGCACAGGCTGTGGAACTCGCACTTTGATGAGATGTGGACAGGCCTGGGCCCGACCGTCAGGTGGCCAGTGCATTCATTCGCTCAGTGGCCACACATGGCACCACAGACTGGGTAACTCAGCACGGGAACGGTGCGATGGGCAGGGAGGGAGGATGGGGAGAGGAGGGAGGCCAGAGTGTGATGCCTGGCGTGGATGTTCTCAGTTTGAAGACAATGTAGCCATGGAGTTGCGGAAACAGCACAGAGCATTACTGTGACCACAGGGACCACAATCTCCTCCGTGGGGCTGAAGCCCATCACTTCCCTCCAGCAGGCACAGTCTTGGATGCCTCAAGTCCCAGGAAGTGGCGGCCCACACGAAGTCTCGGGGGGACTGGCCACAGCCCCTCCAGTGTCCTCTCAGTCAGCGGGACTCTGCTGTGAGCCTGGGCCACTCAAGGTTCCTCCAGCCCTTGGTCAGGTCGACCACCTCAGGGCTCAGAGGGCAGGGGGCACCCAAGGAAGTGGGTGCCTTTCTGGGCTGCAGAGTCACTAACCCACATGGCAGGGTCCCTTCTTGTCAGCTCCTGAGTGTGAATCATATTTTTCCGTGCACTTGGCAGGGTATAAAGACTTGGGTTCAGGCTGGACAACAGAGGAGACAAACTGGCTGTATAGAGAAGCATCTGGAAGGTTTCAGCACAGGTAGGTCCTCTGCTGTTGGGCTGCACAGCCCTCATGTCGGGTCCATTTCACACGCCTCTGGATGAAGGTCTCAGGCAGGGTCGCAAAACCTGTTCAGGATGGGAATGTTGTCCAGCAGAACTCACTGACCCTCCCATCAGACCCACATGGATGCTTACCCGGACTTCCAGCCCCAGGACCGGCCTGCTGGGGTCCTGACCACGACCACCGACATCACCGTTCAGCGGGCTGCTGCCCAGATCACAGGTGCTCAGCACTAACCGTGACTGTTCCCTGACTCAGGGTCCAGATCAACATTTGCCGCAGCGTCTCAGCACGAAGTTATATGAAAAGAGGCCATCGTGACTCGCACACCGGCCTTCCCACAGCCAGCGCGAGGGGCTTGCCAAGCCGCCCAGGGTGCAGAGGCCCCTCAGGGCCCCGGGGGGCAGAAGCTTCCCCAGGGGCAGACCTGGGACTCTGCTGTCACCATGACAGCAGGGTAGCTCCCTCCACGTTCAAGCATGAATGTTCAGTGGGTGACCCTAGCTTCACAGCCACTGTGGATCCTGCTGGAGTCTCCTCCCTCAGTGGGAGAGAAGGGGTGCTCCTTGAAGGGACGGTATCTGTAGGGTCCCCACTGCATGGGGCCTGCGCACACACAACACTCACAGTTCCCTTACATTCCTTTATTATTATTAAGATTTTCTTCTTAGTTGGGTATTTTGATCAATGACTTCATTGTTCTTCAGCCTCAGACTTTCAGTGAAGCAGTCTTTTCATCAAATAATTACAATTAAATAAAAATGTTCATTTTTATTTAAACATCCCAATTTTATTTAACATTAAATGAAAATTGAGCCCTGACTGGTATGGCTCAGTAGACTGATCACCGGCCTGTGAACTAAAAGGTTGCCAGTTCGATTCCCAGTCAGGGCACATGCCTGGGTTGTGGGCCAGGTTCCCAGTTGGGGGGTGGGGGCGTGAGAGGCAACCAATTGATGTGTCTCTTAGAATCAATGTTTCTTTCTTCCTCCCTTCCCCTCTCTCCATTTAAAAAATAAATTTAAAAAAAATTTAAAACAAAATTAAATGAAAACTGAATAGTATTTACTTTTTAAAAGCATGGCATAGCTGTGAGACTGGAATCCTGGCCTGCTTTCCCCCTGTAGACGGTAGCCCCGCCTGAATACCGTGCGTGCTCTGACAGCAAAGCGTGTCAGATCATGTCTCGGGGCTGGGCTCACTGCCTCCTGCCGCGTGGTGTGGCCGCTCGTGCTTCTTAATCAGAGCGTCAGATGATTTGGTGGATGCGGTCCTGCTTTTATTTTTACAAAGCATCTTCCAGCGAGGCCTGATCTGAGCTTCTGGGCCTTTCCTTGGCTCAACTCCAGCAACCTCACTAATTTCCTGTTCTGGGGGCCCTCAGGCCACGGTCCTCATCAGAGCCTCCATGAGAGCCTGGAGCTGCTCAGAGTGTTCACAGGGGGGAGGGCTGCTCGCCAGGTGGCCTGGGTGCTGGGACAGAGCCCTGGAGTAGGGGACTGAAGTCAGGGCTGAACTCGAGTTGCCCCTCGGTGGCTATGTGACTTGGTCCAAGTTAGTTAACCTCTCTGGGCCTCCAGTTCTACCCTCTGTGAAACAGAGCTCACACACAGGGAGCAAAGAGAGAAGTGAGCTCAGGCCCCATAGCAGGACAGAGGTGCATTCAAACCCCAGCCCTGGGGCTTGCTCCCTGGGGACTGCGGCAGTCTCCCGACCCCCAGAGCTCAGCGCTCAGCCTCCGGGAGGGACAGAGGCCCTGTCTGTCTCTGAGAGTGCGTGCAGGAGTTAAAGGGAGAGTGCATGTACCATGCTGGATGCTTGGCCAGACACAGAAGGAATGTCTTTGTTGACTATACAATAAAGATAAGACACACCCTATATTTCCTCTGTGGACCTTTGAAAGGATCAGATCACACTGTAAACTATAAAGTAATATGGAATGTCTTTATTGTTATTGGAATCCATTTTTCTCTTGGACCTTCTGAACCTTGAAAAAGTTGAAAAAACAATACAATAAATATCTATAACTTCCTTTTTCTAGATTCTCCAAGAGTTAACATTTGTTCCCTCTCTATATTTATCTCCATCTCTGTTTGTCCACTCGCCATCTATCTATAATTTCTTGAACCATTTGAAAGTAGGTTGCAGACATCAAACTGTATACCTACGTACCATAGCGTAAGCCTAAGAAGGTCATTCTTCTCCCCAACTGCTATCACCAAGGACTCTAACACACGCACAGCAACATCATCTTTTATACGATCCATACTTAAACTTCCTCGGTTATGCCCGCAATGTGCTTTTGCTACTTTTTGTCCCTGTACGGGATTGCACATTGCATTGGGTGTTTGTGCCTCTTCAGGTCTCTTTCACCTAGAACTGTGCCGTTGGTGCGGTGCCGCCGTGGGCAGCTGTGGCGCACTTGAGCCGGGCTCCGTCCAAACCGACTGCAGTGAAGGCGACACATGCACAAAGAACGTGATTATCTCATTTGCAGTTCTTACACGGATTGCATATTGAAATGATAGCACACGGAATACATGGTGCTAAAAATGTGTTATTAAAGTGAATTTCACCGGTCTCTCTACTTTTTAAAGTGTCTATTTAAAAATTTTAAATGGCATATGTGACTTGCATTCTATTTCTTTTGGGCAGCACTGTTCTAGAATATTCTCTCCTTTTTTTAAAATTTTGTGTTGTGGACATTTTTGAAGAATCCAAGCCAATTTTCTGTAGAATAATGCTCTACAATCTGAATTTGTCTCTTTCCTTTGACTAGATTCTGGTTAAATCTTTCTGACAAGAACACAACCTAGGTGGCATTGGTGCTTCGCAGGCTTCACATCACTCAGGATGTCAGTGTGTCTCGCTGATGGGATCTCAGAGTCTGATCAGCTGGTTACAGCGGTCTCTGCCACATCTCTCCAATGAGGGTCCCTTTCGCCCCTTGTAACCAATAACCTCAGGAGTAACCATCCTGCTCCAACAACCTTTGACCCAGTGGTTTTAGCATCCAGTGATGCTCTTAGCCTCTATCAATCGTACATCAGAGGTTGCAAAACTCACAGCTGTCTTACCTTTTCATTTTAACCCCATGGCTTGACTACTTTTCTGTTTATGTCTTTTATGCTAAGACTAAACAATTCATTGCTTTCTAAATCTCATCCTATTACTGGTTGTATGGTATTCCATTCTATAAATCTGATGATCTTTAAGGTCATTTAATTTTTTTCTATTAAAAACACTGATTCCACCAACGGTTCAATCATTTCCTTCTTTGACTTATATTCCTAGAAGTGACATTGCTGATTTTGTTTAGTTAAATCTGCGGCACATGTAGCCCAGTGGCCCTCCAGAAACATCACACTTTTACTGAATCACCCCGGATGCTTTTGACAAGAGAACAATAACCACAGCACAGGTTGGCCTAAATAATAGATATTTGTCAGAACTCCAGATGAAAGGTACGACGAACTCTGTTTTCACTAGATTTCATCTTTTAGAAAGACACCGGTTGTGACCCAACAACAGATTTCATGTTTACAGCATGAAAAACACTGGCTTCAAATACTCGGGTTCCATTCCGCAGCTGGAGAGAGGTGGCTACCTGAACCAATTCCGATGTTTGTTAGCACCTTGTCTACATGGGGCAGCAGAGCACACCTGTCCCCAAGGCCCTCATTCTTAGCTTCCAAGCCTTTGCCAGTCTATTAAGTGGGAGACTGGCCTGGGTTCATAATCTGGAACCATCGCTTAACAGCTGTGTGACTTTGAAAAAGTTACTTGACATCTCTGTGCCTCTGGCTCCTCATCTCTAAAATGCAGATAATAATATCTACCTCATAGATTGGTTATGCAGATTCAATATAACATGCTTAACACAGTGAGGGCGTTTCAAAAAGCAACTGCCTTTTCACTGGCAGGTTTCTGTGGCTCTGGGTTTGAACTCACCACACCCCAGAGGAGAAATCAACAGACACTTGCAATCTGCTGGCACAACTGTGTCCTGGGCTCCCAGATGCCACCCAGCTCGTGGGACGTGGGGAGCTCAGGGAGAGACTGACTGGGAGCAGTGTGGACGAAGACCTGGGGCTCAGCGAGTTCAGGAAAGAAGGTAACAAGGACTCTGACTTCCAGGGCTTCATAAGGAGAAGAAGATAAACAGTAACCTAAACGCCCTCAGCAGGGGGTGTTTCAGGACAGCCCCACAGCTCCTTGCAGTCTGTTCGTAGGTTCCCAGCAGCCACCTTACCCTGCCCCTGGTCCCTGTCACTCTCCTTCCGGGTCCTCTATTTGGCCTGAGCCCCTCCAGCCCCAGTCGGCATCTTCCCACTTGGCACAGGTGCCAGCACCTTGCCTGACCCCCTGGGAGCACTGAGTAGATGGTCATTGGCTAAATAAATGCCAGTTGTGACGACTACGGAAGATGCTGGAGTGATCGGAGTGTTGTTCTCCTTTGACTTCAACTTTCCCTCTGGGATCCATGGTGGTTTGTGTACAAAATCCAACAGCATCTCCTTGGTAGGAGGGGAGCCTAAGTTTTTACGGAACATAGGAAGGGGAAAGAGGATTATAGGAGGAAAAGATGTGGGTGTTCTTGTGAAAGAACAGAGGCTGTAGTGGGGGAGTCTGGGACAAAAATGAGCGAAGGGTAAAGGCCTGAAAACCTGCCAGGGTCAGGGTCAGGGCCAGGGTCAGGGCCAGGGTCAGGGCCAGGGTCAGGCTCAGGGTCAGGGCCAGGGTCAGGGCCAGGGTCAAGGTCAGGGCCAAGATCAGGACCAGGGCCAAGGTCAGTGTCAGGGCCAGGGCCAGGGTCAGGATCAGGGCCAGTGCTAAGGCTGTCTCCTTATGCTCAAGGTCTAAGAGCCTTGATGTCGGTGTTGCATGAGTGTGCGCAGGCTGGTTTCCATTGAGATTCAAAACAAACAGGTGACTTGCCCCTAATTGTAAAGTGGAAAATGACAAGAGCGGTAAATCCTAGAAAAAACACCAATCCCCCAGAAGAAGTAAAATATTAAGTTGGTGTAACTCACCCAGACAGAGCCATCAGTGGAGTGACAAGTGAGCAGGATGGTTCGAAGTGGTGGATGGAAGCGGGGTAACAATCAGAGCACACAGTGATCTCTGTCCCTGGACTTCTTCCCCCTGTGTGACTTTATGCCAACAGGACAACAGAAATCCGTGAATGAAAAAAGCAGTTACTTTCTGAAACATTTCTGTGCTGAGACCTTTACATGAATTATCTCTTACAATCCTCACAACGAATCTGTAAGGTAGATATTTTTATTTACTTACATTTTAGATACAAGGAGTCAGAGGCTCCTCAACAGAGAGGTTAAGTAATAACTTTCTCGAAGCCACCCTGCGGGTATGTGGTGAACCCAGACCACGGACCGAGGCAGGTCTCTCACGGAGTGCGCACTGCACACTATCGCTTGTGTACGAAATTCACTGGAAACAGACAGAATCAAAATGCAACTGCTTTCTGCAACATGCACGCACTCTGCAGTGTTCACTCAGAGTTTAGAGATGTCCCCCAGGTTGGTGACAGCGGTTAAGGTGAGATAATGGTGACACTGACATTTCCAGTGACCTTAAAAAGTGCTTGGGGGCCCGGCTGGTGTAACTCAGTGGATTGGGCGCGGGCTGGGAACCAGGCGGTCCCGGTTCAATTCCCAGTTGGGGCACATGCCTGGGTTGCAGGCCAGGTCCCCAGTGAGGGCCATGTGGGAGGCAACCATACACTGCTGTTTCTCCCTTCCTTCTCCTCTCTCTAAAAATAAATAAATAAAATCTTTAAAAAAAAAAAGTGCTTGGGATTTGAGGGAGCCAGTTCTTCACCCTTCACTGTGAGAAACAATCAAATCTTAAGTCATCTCCACTCTGTGACTAACACCCTTTTCTGCCCCTGGAATGACTGAGCCATCAGACAGATTTTTCTCCAATGACATGTGCTCTACTCAGTAGAGGTCAATAACATCGACCTCTACTAAGCCAGCCTTTGGGCCTGGGCCTGGAGAGGAGACTGTAACTCCGCCATTCAAAACTGGGCTGAAGGGGCAGTGTCTGTAAACAGCACAGCGAGTTCTCTCCCAGGACACCTGACCCTCCAGCTCACTCTTATCTCTTCCCTAGCGAACCTGCTTCTGGCTCATCGTGAGGAGCTCACCATGACCTGTCCCCCTGAGAAGGGGCTGCTGAGCTGGGCCAGGCCCCGGGGCCCCTCGGGGCCCTCCCAGGCATCATGCCGGCCCCCTCCGGTGGTTTTACAGTTACTCGAGGCCAGGGAAACAGACGGTGCTAAATTAGGCAGCAAACCAGAAAAAAAACAAGGACCCGCTGTTCAGTGCCCTGAGGACTTTACTTTCAAGCAGACCCTGTCTAAGGTCTTTTCTGATTCTGACATCCTATAATTATGATCCTAATAAATATTTATCTAGATAACAGCACATAAATCAGTTGATGACTTCCCTTGTTACTTATAAACTGGAAGGGTCAGAGGTAAGTGTGTTGAAACTGAAATGGTTTCAGTTGTTGAAATAGAATTACTGAAATTGTTTGGGTGCTAATTGTTGATGTACAACCAAATTGCTGATGCCTCTTCCCAACCAAAATCCTAGCCTTTCTCTCGGCTCTGAGAATGAAGAACACCGGATGAAACCACTCCTCTGCTTAAAAGCTGTCAGTGCCTCCATCTCACCCCCCAGACAAAATCCAACCCTTTTGTCATGGTAAGAAATCGCAGACTCCTGCTCCCCTCTCAGGCTTATCTCTTAGCTCCCCTCTCTGCAGCCCCCACCTCCACCTGAGACTGGCTGCACCTGCACAGCAAGGCCTCTCTGCGTCTCAGTGGGGCCCAGGCACCCCCTCCTCCTAGAGCCCCTCCCCACCCTCACCTGGCTGAGTGATTCCTCGGGCTTCTGTCTCAACCAAGATGTCATTTCCTCCAGCAGCTCTCCCCCTGCACACCCCTGTGTGGGTGCCCCTCCATGAGTCCCGGCAGAGCAGTGCAGCGGGCTGCAGGCTGTGATAAGGGCCCATGCATTTGCCCATCTCCCTCTCTGGCTGTGCGGCCGTGAGTGCAAACACTGGGCTCCCCTCGTGCTCTGTCCCCAACACCCCAATTTGAGGTCTGGCACTCAGTAGATGCTTGGTAAGTATTTCTGATCCATTACCAATCATGCCCATATGATTTTTGACGTTTTTGATATTTAGCATCGAATTTCCATTCTCTCTACATACTCTCTGCCATGAACAAGTGACTCACATTCACTCCCACCCAAGCTGCACCTTCTGGCAGCCAGAGGGCTCCCTTCTGGTCCCTGGCATATGCCCAACAGCCAGGACCCTGCTGTAGGGACATGAGCATCACACGGAGGAATTGGCTTTCAGTCACAGAAGGGTGAGTCCATGGAAGTTTGTTAGGGACCAGGAAACGTGCAATTACAGCTCAAGGCCAAGAGGAACATTTCCACGAGGCGCAGGGCACACTGGCAACAAGAAACACACGAGTGAGGGAGGTTGGTTAGGGAGCCATGACAGTAACCAAATTAGGTGACTGGGGAGGAACTGAGAGGCAGGACACAGCAGTTCATCAGACAAAAGCGCAAAAGAGAGAGAGGCTCCAAGCTGACGTTAGATTCCTGGGTCAAGAAAACGGGGAAGCAGGTGATACCCAGAACAGTAGCTGGAATCATTAGAGAGGTTGTGTGGAGTGTTGTGCTTTGATTTGTTTTTTTTTTTTTTGTTTTTTTTTTTTTTTTAGGGAGGAGGATGTGCATTGGATCTGTTAACAGAATAGACATAATAAAAAGTGCAATTATTGCCCTGGCCAGTGTGGCTCAGTTCGTTGGAACGTTGTCCCATAAATCAAAAGGTCACAAGTTCGATTCCCAGTTAGGGCACATACCTGGGTTGTGAGTTCAGTCTTGGTCAGGGTACATCTAAGAGGTAACTAATCAATGTTTCTCTCTCACATCAATGTTTCCCTCCCTCTTTCTTTCTCTCTTCTTTACCCTCTAAAATGAATAAAGCATGCCCTTGGGTGCAGATAAAAAAATAATACAAAATATTTAAAAAGTGCAATTATTCAAATAAGAATTACAGATAACATGTTTTCTGTGACTGCTAAGTGCCAATCACTTTACAACATTAACTTCTTTGATGTTGATGCAACACTGTGTGTGAGGCATGTTATTCTCCCCATGTTATAGACAAGGAAATTGAGGCTTTACTCAGTTGTCCGCCTTCACACAGCTGTTCCTGAATGCAGAGGTGGGACTGGGCCTGGGCTCTGGGGCCCCAGCAGCTTCAGCTGGTGGGAACTGAGGTTGGAGAGGGCTCAGTGCTCTCTGGAGACTCTGGGTGCTGATCGAACACTGTTGAGCGAGCTGATCAAGGGAGACAATGTGCGGAGGAAAGAGTTGGGATCCAAGGATGGACAGGGAAGGCTAGCGGTGAGCAGGCAAAGCGGGGAGCCAGAGGTGAGACTGAGCAGGAGCAGCTGAGAAGGGGAGTGGACAGAGTAAAGCACCACCGAATAAGGTGGCAACACCTTCTAGAAGAGGATGATGATAGTGTCGAGTGCCATTTAGAGCCACCAAGAAAGGGAAGTACTTTAGGGCCATGGGACAGTGTATTATTTGTTGATTGGTCAGGTTAATAATCAATATGTTTTCTGAGTGTTCCTGGGCATCTGCAGTGCACAAAGCAAAGAAACGCTGAGAAAGCCATCTGGTAACATCAGTGGCTTTCACAGAACTGCGTCCGGGACAACACAGAACGGGGGAGGAGTGCGTGCTGTGGTTTCCCATAAGTCATAGATGCAAAGCTGTGACAGGCCAGGTATTACCATAAAGGTTGCCTGAAACCCACAAGTTATCACTACAGCATTGCTAAAGCCTCAGCATCGCTCTAAGTGAACAAATTGGCATTTAATTTGAACACATAATCTGAGACAGCCTTGTCTCCTGAGCTGGGGCCCTAAGATCATTTACCAAAGATCCAGATCTCATTTCCAGCTCCCATTTCAGCCTCCAGCACCAGATAACACGGAGTATGGTTGTTTCCGGAATCAGCCAGAATCATTTTTCATTTGAACCGTTCAAATGATACTTTATGATGTGCATTCAAAGAATTTACAAACTAAAATTATTCTCTTCACCTTT
>PVJI01010915.1:0-58206 GCA_004026765.1 Micronycteris hirsuta | reverse complement strand
TTTTCTTTAATACTTGAAATAAAGAAAGCTAAAACACTTCATGTTTAATCTGTTAAACCTGCTCTAAAGCCTTAACTTGTAGGTGTTTTCTAAGTAAACTGTAGAAATCCAGGATTTATAATTTTTTAATCTAAACTTAGACTTTACAGTAAAAAAGGCCAGGTATAGGTTTAATTTGGGGGAAGGAGGTGTCTCTATGTTTTTTCCACAGAATACACAAGACCCCCACCACTCCAAGATGCTTAACCCCCTGGCTGCCCCAAAAAGCCACTGGCAGCCTATCTCCCGTCTTCCAGCTGAAGAAAAAGAAACTCCAAAATCGCCGCATCGCCAAATCATCACTAGGACCCCTACTTTGGGTCGGGTAACAACACTCATCAGCCAGATAATTATTATCTTACTTACTGTCTTTAAGGGAATCTTATCAATTTATAATTTATTCTATTTAACTAATAAGAAGACATCCTCTGACAAGCAGGGTGCCAGATTCTAGCCAATAATAATACTATTATCTCAATTTTTCTCTATACTGACTATAATTCTCTATAATTTTAATAAGTACGATATACAAGACTTCATACACTATAAACTTCATATTTAAACTTCAATTTACAGTTAAAGATTTAGAAATTAATCTAATGTTATAATCTAGTTATTAATCTGCTCCTCAAAATTATCCTTTGAGGAGTAATCCAAAACTTAAGTAAAGAATATAATCAATATAATATATAAGAATACTTTCTAAAATATCATACAATCTATTCATTATGGTTTTTAAACATAATGTTTTAATCTTAGACCAGATTGCTAAAATCCAGTTTGTATCCCAAATTTATATAAAGTGATACCTGTAATATTATTCATTACTAAGTATCTACCACAACAGCTTTTCCCAAATAAATATACAAATCTGATATCTGTTCACCAACTTTACCAGGGCTAAATTGTTTTTTAATAATAAATAAAATTAAAACATAGACATGGGTCTTATATGCAAAACTGATCATTTTGCATAAAACACCCAGGTTGTTCTTTAAATCTAATCTCTCAAGAAAAACTGGCCAACTTTCAAAGAGAATCAATTATTCAAGCCCTTGGCATTTATTCATCTTTAACCAAAAGTCCTTACAAACTTTAAACCCTATTTAATATAAGAAAAAATGGGGAGAAGGTCATAATATATCCCCCAAAGATTTAAACACGACTTATTTACAATTTAAAAATTTTTTTTTGATTTACAATATTAGTCCAAGCATTCACCCCATTCAATTCAAGTCCCTAGCCCCACACCTTAGCTAGGAAGAGAAGGGTCTGTTTCTGTTTTTTCCACAGAAAAATCTCCAAAACTGCTGTGGACAAGAAAGGCAAAACTGCTGTAACAGAAGACTTCCCTAGCAGCAACCTAATTTTTCATCATTAAAAGGGAATATACTAATCCAGGATTCTCCAAGCTACACATCAAATATCCTTACTACTAATCTAAAAGGACAAATCAATAGACTGCAATTGGAATTACATCAGCGGTTGCAGGACATCCAATGCCTGTCTGAACAGGAAATATCTAAAACCCCTCAGGGACAATTTCTACGGACTTCACCCTAAGATTTAACTTATTAATTTGTATCTGAAATTATGGGTCTTCATAGCCACTGTTGTTTACTAATTATATTTATAATCTGTATGCTTCAATACATTTGTAATTTATTCTCCCAAGGTTGTAAAAGGGACCAGCAAGTAACAAACTTTATCAAATTAATATAGCTTCTAAATTCTCATAAGAAATACAAGGGGCGATATAAAAATTCTTTTCACAAGCATGAAAAATTGTAGCCCAGAAAAATCACACATGTCAGAGCTCAGCTCCGCCTGAAGAAAAATCACTCCCGTGTGGGCTGGCGTAATCCATGCCTGTAGAAAAGGATTTCTTAAGAAAAGAGGGGAAGATGTGGCAGTGATTTCCACACGCGTGTAAACACGCAGTCCTGAGAATTTACACGTTTTGAGCACAGCTCCGTGTGATTCCCGTGTGAGCAAGTGTGGATCATGTCTGTGGAATGGGAACTCTCTAATAGGAATTTGGCAAAGATGTATCTTAAAAAATTCTGGCTTGCTGTGTCCTGCATATTACTTTAACCTGGTCCTGTCTGCCACCAGACCTGAATTTATATCCTAATGCCCTGCTATGAGTAATCCTACCTGTTCTGCTTAATCCCATGAATAATCAATCCAATGTAAATGTGTCTTAATGCCTCTAATAAAACCCCCGGCTAAGCAACCCACGAGGTCTTTCTCCCCAAGATGGGGATGGTGGAGGAGATTCGTGGTCGCCGGATTCTCACCTCCAAGCGTGTCTCTGGGTAAGATTGATTCACGCGATTGGGGCGGTCCCCCCATGGATTTTGCGGGTCGAAATCCGCGACAATTAGACTCCACATATAAGTGAAATCATATGGTACTTGTCTTTCTCTGACTAGCTTACTTCACCTAGTACAATGCTCTCCAGGTCCATCCACACTGTCACAAAGGGTAAAATTTCTCTCTTTTTTATGGCCAAGTAGTATTCTATTGTGTAAATATACCACAGCAATTTTATCCATTCATATAATGATGGACACTTGGGCAGCTTCCAAATCTCGGCTATTGTAAATAAGGCTGCAATGAACATAGGGGTGCATATTTTCTTTTGAATCAGTGTTTCAGGTTTCTTGGGATATACTGCCAGAAGTAGAATTGCTGGGTCATAAGGATGTTCCATCTTTAATTTTTTGAGGTAACTCCATATAGCTTTCCACAGTGGCTGCACCAGTCTGCATTCCCACCAGTGATGCACAAGGGTTCCCTTTTCTCCACATCTTCACCAGCACTTGTTCTTTATTGATTTATTGATGATAACCATTCTGGCAGGTGTAAGGCTATACCTTACTGTGGTTTTAATTTCCATTGCTCTGATGATTCGTATTGAGCAACTTTTCATATGTCTATTGGCCATTTGTATGTCCTCCTTGGAGAGGTGTCTAGTCAGGACTTTTGCTTATTTTTAATTAAATTGGTTCTTTACTGGGGTGTTTAGTTGCAGCAGTCCATTATAAATTATGGATATTAACCCCTTATCAGATGTGTCATTGGTGAATATGCTCTCCCATTCAGTGGGTTGTTCATTTTGCTCATGATTTCCTTTACTATGCAAAAAAATTTTAGTTTGATGTAGTCCCTTTTGTCTATTTCTTCTCTTGTTTCCCTTGACTGAGTAGATATTTCAGCAAAAATATTGCTACAAGAAATGCCTGAGATTTTACTGCCTATGTTTACTTCTAGGATATTTTTGTTTCAAATTTTACATTTAAGCCTTTATCAGTTTTGAGTTTATTTTTTTGTACGGTATAAGAAAGAAGTCCTGGTTTCCTTTTTTTTTGGCATGTATCTATCCAATTTCTCCAATTTAATTTATTAAACAGACTATCTTTACCCCATTGTATGTTCTTGCCTCCTCTATTAAATATTAATTGACCATAAAAGCATGGGTTTATTTCTTGGCTCTCAGTTCTGTTTCATTGATTAACATGTCCGTTTTTATGCCAGTACCATGCTTCTTTGACTACTATGGCCTTTTATAGTTTGATATTAGATAGCATGATTTCTTCAACTTTGTTCTTCTTTGTCAAGATTGCTGTGGCTATATGGCTTCTTTGTGATTCCATATATATTTTTGAAACATTTGTTCTACTTCTGTGAAATATGCCATTGGTATCTTGACAGGAATTATATTGAATCTATACATTGATTTAGGCAGTATGGACATTTTAATGATGTTAATTCTTCCTATCCCTGATACACTACATGCTTCCAGTTCTTTGTATCTCCGATTTCTTTCTTCAGTGTCTTATAATTTTTCAAGCACAGGTCTTTTATCTCTTAGGTATTTTTTTTAACCCTTGACTATTGTCTCTTTTTATTTTTTTAACATTTTTTAATGCAATTGTAAATGGGATTGTTTTCTTAGTTTTACTTTCAGAGAGTTCATTATTGGTGTATAAAAATGCAACTGATTTCTAAATATTAATTTTGAATCCTGCTAATTTACTGAATTCATTTATCAGTTATAGTAGCTTTTTGGTGGGATCTTTAGGGTTTTCTACATACAGTATCATATCTTTTGCAAATAATGACAGTTTTACTTTGCATGATTTCATTTTTTTTTAATTTTAAGTTTTCTGACTCAGGACATATTCTATGTTGGTGAATGTTCCATGTGAAATTGAAGACAATGCATATATTCTGCTATTTTTGGATGTAAGGCTCTACAACATTTCAGTTGGTTGATGTTCAGTTCTGCATCCTTCTGATTTTCCTTTTTCTATTGATTAATGAGGGAGGAATGTTTAAGTCTCCCAACAATATTGTTGGTTTTTCTATTTTTTTACAGTTCTTTCAGATTTTGCAAGCACTGTTGTATGTACATAAACATTTAGAGATTGTTATATCTTCTTGATGAAATGACCCTTCTATAATTATGTAATTTTCTTCTTATTCTGATAATATTTTTGCTCTGTAACCTACTCTGTCCAATATTAATAAAGTCATTTGGGAATCTCAAGTAGTGGTTGCACAGTATATCTTTTTCTGTCCTTTTACTTTTATTCAAAGTTTGTCATTATTTTTGAAGTGTTTCTTGTAAATAGCATATTTTTCTTTTTGTACTTTGTTTTTATTTTTATTATTCCAATAGTTTCTGTATTTTCATTGGTGTTTTCAAGCAATTTATATTTATGTTTGGGTATACATATACCATTTTTAAAATTTTATTTCTTATTGTTCTCTCTTCATTTTGTTCCTGTTTCCTTTTCTGACTTATTTTTAACTACTTAAACATCTTTAGCATTCCATTTTTACTTACTTACTGTATTTTGGACCATATCTGATTAAATAAATTGAATTCATAGTTAAAAATATTGTGAAAAAGAAATTGCTAGATCCAGATGAACATGAATAATAACACCAAACCAATATAATTCTCCCCCAAATAGAGGAGAGGTGCACATCCAAGCTCATTATATTAGGCCAGCAATACCCTGAGACCAAACAAAGACAGTACAAGAAAAGAAAAATGCACACCAAAATCATAACAAAATACTAGCATGCCATGTCCAGCAATATTTAAAAATACTAATACACCATAATGAGGTGAGGTTTCTCCAGGAAATAAAATGATAGAATGTTTTCATTAATCAATGCCATCTACCATAATGAGTCTAAAGAAGAATAAAATGGCATAATTATATGAATCAATATTGAAAAATCATATAGTATAATTTAACATCCATTCATGATAAGCCCTCTCAGAAATCTAGGATGGGCTCTTTCACAGTCTGATAGAGCATGTACAAAAACCTACAGATAATGCTGCACTTAATGGTAAAAGACAATGCTGTCTCCCTAAAACAGGCATCCTGTCAAGGTATTTGGCTTTTCAGTTTTCAGTTTCATTAATTTCTGCTCTTATCTCTCTTATTTCCTTCCCTGTCTTTGCTTTGGGTTTGTTATCTTCTTGAATGTTTACTCATATCACTCCTATTTAACATCACACTGAAAGTTCTAACCAGTGCAATAAGGCAAAAGAGAGGGAAGGAGTGAGAGAGAAGGAAAGAAAAAAAGGTATGAAGATTGATAAAGTGGAATAAAATTACCTCTATCCACAAAAGACATAGCTATCTAAATCTAAGACATAGAAAATCTAAAGGAATCTATAAAAAAGCTATTTGGAATATTAAATAAGTTTAGAAATATCATAAGATATAAGATCAACACACAAAAGTCAGCTGTATTTCTATATATTAGCAATGAATAACTGGATACCAAATTGTTAAAAATACCATTTATAATAACAAATATTATACCTAAATATAATTTACACCTAAATATTTGTTATTATAATAAACACATACAGGATACGTATGCTGTAAGCTACATAATGAATGAAAGAAACCAAAGAAGACCTACGTCAAGACAAACACACTGTGCTCATGGATTAGAAGAACACTTGATATCATAAAGATGATAACCCTCCTCAAACTAGTTTATAGATTTAATGCAACTTTAGTCAAAATGCCAGCAAGGTTTTTGTGCATTTGGACCACCTGATTCTAAAATTTATATGAAAAGGCAAAGAACCTAGAATGCCCAAAACAATTTTGAAAAAATAATTAAGTTGAAGGAATTATACTTCTTGACTTTCAGAAGTACTATAAACTATAATAATAAAAATAGTGTGGTACTGATAAAGAAATGGCTATATAAAACAATTAAACAGAATAGAGTTCAGAGTTAGATTCGGACAAATGTAACCACTTGATTTTTTATAAAGATACAAAGACAATTGAAAGGAGAAAGGATAGTTTTTCAATAATGGGGGTTAGAACAACTGGGCATCCAAAACCAACAAGACCAAGCTGGACTGAAGCCTCACACCTCACGTAAAAATTAACTAGACATTAACCATAGTTCTAAATGTAGAACTTAAAACTGTAAAACTTGCAAAAGAAAATGTTTTGTTCTTCAGCATTTCTGTTCTTTCTATTTGCAAGTTTCATAGTTTTAAGCTTGGACAAGGGTTTGATCTCCAACATATATAAAGAACTCACACGACTCCAATCCAGGAAGACAATCCAATTAAAAATGAGCAAAGGACCTGAACAGACACTTCTCCAAGGAGGACATACAAAGGGCTCAGAGATATATGAAAGGATGCTCAGCATCACTAGCCATCAGAGAGATGCAAATTAAAACCATGATGAGATATCACCTCACACCAGTCAGAATGGCCATCATAAACAAATCAACAGACAAGAGTTGGAGAGGATGCAGAGTAAAGGGAACCCTAGTGCACTGTTGGTGAGAATGCAGACTGGTGTAGCCACTGTGGAAAACAGTATGGAATTTCCTCAGAAAACTAAAAATGGAACTGCCTTTTGACCCAGCAATTCCACTGCTGGGATTATACCCTAAGAATCCTGAGACACCAATTCAGAAGAACCTATGCACCTCAATGTTCATAGCAGCATTATTTACAATAGGCAAGCGCTGGAAACAGCCTAAGTGCCCATCAGTAAATGAGTGGATCCAAAAATTATGGTAATAATTACATTTACACAATGGAATACTACACAGCAGAAAGAGAGAAGGAACTCCTACCATTCACAACGTGGATGGAACTGGAGAGCATTATGCTAAGTTAAATAAGCCAGGGGGTGAGGAACAAATACCATATGATCTCACCTATAAGTGGAACCTAATCAACAAAACAAACAAATGAGCAACATAGAACCAGAGACATTGAAATAAAGAACAAACTGATAATAACCAGAGGGAAGAGGGGAGGAGGATACAGGGGAAAGAAGGGGATGGGTTGTTAAGGAACATGTATGAGGGACCCATGCACAAAACCAAAGGGGGTTAGGACTGAGGGTGGGAGGAAAATGGAGACAACTGTACCTCAACAATGACACAAACGAATTAATTAATTGATTGATTAAAAGTTAAACTCTATATCAAAATAATAAAATAATACAACAAATTTTACTCCATCAAAATAAAACATTTGCTCTATAAAAGACACTTTTAAGGGAATGAAAAGACAAGTGGCAAATTGTGAGAAACTTTTCACAACTCACATATCCAACAAAGAAGAGAGTATGTAAATAACTCTGAAAATTCAGCAAGAAAATGAAGCACTGAATTTAAAAACCCTGCCAAAGACCTGAACAGATACTTCATCAAGAGAGTATGTATTACAAATAAGCACATTTAAAAATGTTCAATATTATTAGCCATTAGTGAAACACAAACTAAATCCAGAGTAAGAACCACTACAGACCTACTAGAATGACTAAAATAGAAAACTACGTACAACACCAAGCATGTGAAAAAACTGGAACTCCTGTGCACTGCAGGTGGTTACGGAAAATGCTACAGACACTCTGGAAAAGAGACGGGCCATTTCCTATAAAGTTACCGTGTTTTGCCATGTACAATGTGCTCCTGTGTATAACGTGCACCCAAGTTTTTGGCCCATATTTTCAGGAAAAATAATCTTTCATTTTAATGTTTTAATTCAAGTTTTTATTTACTTATTTTGGAAATAAAACCAATTATTGTATTCCGGGGTATTTTTTTGTTTACAGATATCATTATTGCTTTCTAGAGTTACACTTTTAATGCAAAAGCATAAATAAAAGAATTAAAAACATTAGTACTACCCATGTATAATGCACATCTTTATTTTTCCCTCAAAAATTTGGACAAAAAGTTTTGCATTATACATGGTAAAATACGGTAAACACAAATTTACCGTATAACCCAGTAATTCCTTTCCCCAATATAAACGCTAGAGGAATAGTTATAAGAAAATTCATCTTCCCACAAAAACTTGTGCATAAACATTTATAGCCACTTTATTCATAATCACCCAAATTTGGAAACAACCCAAATATACTTCATGGGTTAATGAATAAGCAATCTGTGGCACATAAATAAAATGAAATACTATTGAGAAAATAAAGAAGAAGTATTGATACATACAACAACTTGGATACATCTTAAAGACATACTGAGTGATAAAAGCCTACCTCAGAAGGTTACATACTATACAATTCCGTTTAGAAAATGAATTTCAAAAAGAAAATAATAATAACAGAATACAAGAGTAGTTGCCAAGGATAGGGTTGGAGGAGGGAATGATTACAAAAAAGTTGTACTAGAAAAATTTGGGGATGACAGAACTATACCCTGATTGTGGACTGGCAATATGATCTACTTATGTGTTAAAATTCAAATATCTCTATGACAAAAAAAAAAGTCAATTTGGAGACACCCTGGTCAGGTAGCTCAGTTGCTTCGGGAGTCATCCCAATACACCAAAGTTGCAGATTCGATCGCCAGTCAGGACACATAGAAGAAACAACCAATGAATACATAAACAAGTGGAACAACAAGTTGATGTCTCTCTTTGTCCCTCTCCCTTTCATCAATGAAAAATTAAAAAAATAAAATACCTAGAAAAGAAATTTCTGGATCACAGGGTTAGGGTGTATGTTTAGTTTATTTTTAATTTCCACACTTTTTTCTAAAGGGATTAGATATTGCATTTTATATTTTTAACAACGATAAGTAGAAATTTCAGTTGTTATATATTCTTATCAAAATTTCACATTGTTAGTCTTTTTGTAGTTATCCATTTGAATGAGTGTGATATATCTCATAATAGCTGCATAATATTCCATAATTTGTTAGTCTCACAGTTAATTCAAACCATCCTCTAGTGGGTCCTTGGCTCTCCCTTCCTACCTACTCTCTTTTCTCGGGAATTCATTGCCTAAAGACACATAGATCATTTCGGTCAACAAACATGGGCTTATTTTGTTGTTGTCACTCCAGAAAGAAGTTGGGAAAGAAACTAGGGTAGAAAACATGTGTTCACACCACTCTCTCCCATTTAAAATTCTTAGGTGTCATCGTTATAGAATTTTGGAGCTGTAAGTATCTTTAGAGATCCTATTTTCCAAACCTTTCATTTGATAAATGAGTACATGGAGCCATAGAGATTGCACAGCTTTACCTGAGTCATACATCAGGCCAGTTTTATAACACTTTGGAGCAGAGAATCACATCTTCAATGTCATTGTGACATATACCAGTAGAAATTTTAATGTAGCAAAACTTACTTTAAAGGACATTTTCCAGGAATGTATTCACTCATATGACAAATATTTATGGAGTGCCTCTCAATGCCAAGCATTATGCTAGATTCTGAGGATATGAAAGATACAGCCCACATTCACAAGAAATATATGGAGTCTAACTAAAGATTCAAAAGCACATCTCATTCAATTCTCCACTAGGAGTCATGTGCTGTGCACAAAACGCAGCACGATGTGAAAAGTGACCAATAAAACAATAATTTTTTCTAATTGCATTGGGTGAGTCAAGGCTTCACAGAATAAGTGATCTTTAATTTAGGCTTTGAGAAAAGGAACAATAACTTTATTTAAGATGAGCAACCAATGGAATTATGGAGAATTTCTGATTTTTAAATTACAGTCACATATAAATACAGAAATTACAGTCACATATAAATACAGTGAATACTCACAATCACTGCAAATATGAACTAACTTCCAAATTTCTTGAGAGGTAGTTAGCAGGAGAGGAAAGAATAACTGAAAACAAGCTGGAGACTTTGAAAGCTTTGGTAAATACATATTTTGCCAAGAAAAAAATGGAGATTAAGTCATCCTAGTAAGGAAGAAAGTAATTTTCTTGGTTCAGGTATCCAAATCATCATGAATTTTTTTTAAAAAATCATCATAAGGATAGGCACAGACATCTCATTGTTTTTGCATTTAATTCTAAAAAGGCATATATAGCATAATTAAAATTGAGCCAAGTGACATAAACTGATGTAGCACTATAATCAAGTATATAATAAAATTAATTTGGTACTCCTAATATTATGCCTAATTGTTATATTTCTGCATGGCCATTAAATGTCACAAATATTAAATAGTCTCATATATGATGATTTGTAGTATTACTTTTACCCAATCAAAGCAAGTATAACTAGATGAAGCTAATGAAAGGGGAGAAGAGCAAGGCAGAAAGTTTATAATATCCCTCCTAAAAACGTCATATTAATTCAAACTAGGTCCTTCACTCTTCTATCAGTAAGCAGCCACAGAAAGACTTCCAGGATCATCATCATCATCATCATCAATTATTATTATTAGCAGTTACAATGTATTGAACAGTTACCATATATCAGATACTATACCAATTTTAGTATTTCAATGTATCCTTACATGAACCTTAACAACCACGTCAAAAATTAAAACTAGATTACAAACAGCTATCACCCAGAATCATCAGAAAATCAAGCTGTATGGAAGTCTGATAACCAATGAATTAAAGCAGTCACATTCATCCAGACAGGTAGGAGGGGCAGATGTGGAGACACACAGAGAGGCATGGAGGCTGAGACATGAAATGGGTGGTCCCACACCCACATGTGGTAGATAAAAATTGGGAGGCATACCTCTGGAGTGAGAGATCCCAGCCCCAAGCCAGACCACCCAGCCCAGGGTTTCAGTGCCAGTAAGATAAGTCCCCATAACTTCTGGCTATAAAAACCAGTAGGGGTTGGGGCAATGGAAGAAAATGTAGGAGTCTTAGGCGCCTCTTTTTAAGGAGCCGCAATGGACTTAGGACTTACTCAGACTCATTCCCTCTGGGATCCAGCACTATGGCATCAGCTAGAAGGGCACCAGTGGCATACAGGGAAAAATTGAAGGGTCTGGCATCAGGGTGAGTGCCAGGGACAGCATCCTCCAGGACAAAACTCTAAAGGGCAGTCAGCAGCTTTGTCTCCTTTCTGAGCCATTCTCCACACGGAGTGACAGAGAGTCCACACCATATCAAAGACTCCATCAACCTGGTTCACACAATTTTCCCTGCCCAGGCAATTGTCTAAGGTTCTGCCCCATCCTACTTAATGGTGCACTTTTCTACAATAGGCCACACTACTAAGACAGAGTCAAAGCAGCTCTATCTAATACATAGACAAACGCTGGGAGGCTGTCAAAAGGAGGAGACAAAGAACTAAGGCCCAAATGAAAAAAAAAGAAAAAAACTTCAGAAAAAGAACTAAACAAAATGAAGAGAAGCAATCTATCAGATGCAGAGTTCAAAACACTGGCTATTAGGATGCTTGAGGAACTCGGTGGGTACTTCAACAGCATAAAAAGACCCAGATAGAAATAGTTACATTAAGTGAAATAAAGAAAAATTTACAGGGAACCAGCAGAGGGGTGGATGAAGCCAAGAATGAAATCAATGATTTGGAACATAAGGAAGAAGAAAAAACATTCAATAAGAACAGCAAGAAGAAGAAAAGAATCCAAAAAACAAGGATAGGCTAAGGAGCCTCTGGAACAACTTCAAATGTACCAACATTGTAATCATAGGGGTCCAGAAAGAAAAGAAAATAAGCAAGAAATTGAAAACTTATTTGAAAAATTAATGAAAGAAAACTTCCCTAATTTAGTGAGGGAAATAGACATACAAGTCGAAGCACAGTGAGTCCCAAACAAGATGGGCACAAAGAGGACCACACCAAGACACATCATAATTAAAATGACAAAGGTTAAAGATAAGGAAACATTTCTTAAAAGCAGCAAGGGAAAAGTAGATAATTACCTACAGGGGAATTTCCACAAGACTGTCAGCTGATTTCTAAAAAGAAATTTTGCAGGCTAGAAGGGACTGGCAAGAAGTATTCAAAGTGATGAAAAGCAAGGACCTAAATCCAAGATGACTTTATCCAGCCAAGCTATCATTTAGAATGGAAGGACAGATAAAGTGCTTCCCAAACAAGGTAAAGCTAAAAGAGTTCATCTTCACCAAGTCCTTATTATATGACATGTTAAAGGGGTTTATTTAAGAAAAAGAAGACCAAAACTATGAACATTAAAATGACAACAAACTCACAACTATCAACAACTGAATCTAAAATACAAACTAAACAAACAAGTAGAACAGAAACAGAATCATAGATATAAAGATCATTTGGAGGGATATAAGTTTGGAAGGGGAAGGGGGAGAATGGGGAGAAAGGTATAGGGATTAAGAAATATAAATTGGTGGGTACAGAATAGACAGGGGGATCTTAAGAACAGTATAGGAAATAAAGTAGATACAGAATTTATATGCATGGCCCATGGACATGAACTAAGAGGAGGATTGCCAGAGGGAATGGAGGGTACCAAGTGGAGGGGAGCAAAGGGGGGATAATTGGGACAACTGTAATAGCATAGTCAATAAAATATATTAAAAGAAAAAATGGAAGGCAAGACCCTCCACCAACAAAATAGTTATGACTTGCTTTATTGTAATATTGCAGTGGTCTGGAACCTAACCCACAATATCTGCTAGGTGTGCCTTCAGGCTACTAAATTCATTCAAACATTAGTGTAAATTTCTCTCAGTTTATATTAAGTGTCTTTTAGGATTCTGCGGGAAATGAGACTTTGATATAATATCAGATACTATTCATTGAATTCCCATCTGCCATATCCCTACTTTCATTGCTTTTTAACAGAACCCCAAATTGTTTAGACAGTGGTAGCAACGTACTCAGAGCTGTGGATTCAGCTGCAGGACATGAATCACAGTTACTCTCACCAAATTACCCTCTGAGTAACTGGTTTAGTGGTGGGCAGGTGACCTAGTTCTAGACACTGTCTTGATAGGATATCTGTGGGGTCAGCTTCTGGATAAGGTCTTTTTCCTTGACTTATAAAAAGGAAAAAGATAAAACATTGCAGGAAAACTTTCCTTATTCCTAATTTTGGATGCACTTATGTGAGACTCTGATGCCTACAGCTTCAGTGGCCATGTTTGGACATTAATGAACAAGAAAAAAGAAAAACAAACAAACAAACAAACAAAATACCCCAGCCTCTGACACTAATTGACTGGAAGGATGAACTACTTTTCTCCAGATTCCTTGTCATGTGAGATAATAAATATCTGTTAAATAAGTCACTTTTTGTTAAGTACCTTGTTACTTAGAGTCAAAATATATCCTACCTGATACAGATATAAAAATCAGGTTTATATTTGTGGGTTGTCTGCATAGCTAGCAGGGACCTAAATAACCCAAGAGTTGTATGAGGTACTGGATTAATAACTCAGGGAAGTATGTCAAGAAGGTCAGAGAAGTGACCTCTTTGTACTCACACCAAGTGCCAACTTTTAACTACAATCATCCCCTTGTAAATACAGAAAGAATTCTAGTTCTCAAAGTTGTATAAACAATAAAAAAATTCCAAACTTAACCAAATCATAGGTCTGGGTGGCCCTCTATGACTTTCTAAATGTGCTCATATTTCTGTGGCCTCAGATCAAGTAAATGTTTCTACACAATACCATGAACCTTGTCACATATCAAACACCTTGAATGGTAAAAAATAGAGAAACACAATGAATAAAATGAGAATAGCACTAAATTTGAAATCAGTAGCCCTAGTAGTTATTTTCAGCTCTACTGATTAGTAAGTCTTCAGGTTTTAATTTTCTCATTTGCAATAATAAGATAATAATACTTATATCATGAAGTTTTCTAAGCATTAAATGTGATATGTAGAAAATGTTGTACATATATTTAAAAGTAACATATACAGCAAACTGTTTAGTGACAAACTTTAAGCAGTTATTCGTACAATGAATAATTCCTTCATTCACCGTAAAAACTGGAGTAGACTTGACAAAAGACAATAATCTTTTCCAGTTTAAGGAAGCCTTCTTTTCATGTTACAGCCACAATGGAGACACTAAACCAAAGAATAGCATATGCCAAAATACATGCAGAATTTGTGGAGACCTTAAATTTTATTTTACTTTATATTTTATTCTATTACTATAAAAATATGCCATTTATTTTTTGGAATTTATGATATAAATACCTGTCAGTCATTACAAGAAAAACAGAACAGACCGATACTGTCCATGAAGGGAGATTTTAAAATTTTAAACATGCTTTTAACAAATAAAAAGTAACATATAGGTGCATTCTTCCTACTGGAGCACATCCGCACCTTTCTTTCCCACCTCCCCCGACTTCCCCATAGACATGCAGCTCCTAAACCCTAAGGGTCCCCCGGAGACTCACAGTAGGGGAGCAGTGGGCAGTAGCAGCTCTTCCCAGGCTGACCTCCTGAACCTGTCCCCAAGGCCCCCTTTTCCCTGACTCCCCAGTGACCTGACAGCAGCCCCATCTTGGCTCACTTCTTTCCCATAGCGTTTCCAGAAAGCCCAAGCAGCCCCGGTTAGCTTCTCCCCTGTTGCTTCTCTCCTAAGGCCTTCCTTGTTTCACTGTGCCCAGCTTTAGTAAACATACCCTCAAAATAAAGAAAATTAATATGTATGCATATATATGTATTACATATATAATTACATCACGACTAAGTAGGATTTATCTCAAGAATACAAGGTTAACATTCAAACTCAATTAGTGTAATTCACCATATTAACGAACTAAAAGAGAAAAACCATATGATATCTCAGCAGGTTCAGAAAGATCATTTGACAAAAACTTGCATCTACTTGTAATAAACTGTTGAGCAAATTAGAAATAGAAGGATATTTCCTTAATCTGATAACGGGAATCTATGGAAAAAATTGCAGCTGACATCATACTTAATGATAAAAGACTGAATGCTTCCCCCCACCATAAAACCAGGAAACCACCAATTAAAGATCAATTGTATTTCTTAACAGTAGAAATGTACAATATAAAACAAAAGGTGGACAATTATAAAATGGTCTCCAAAATCGATTTGTATAATTTCCTCCCTTGGAATGTGGACAACATTATCAAAATGGTGGATTTCGCTCCCATGATTGTTGAATTTATGGCAAAAGTTAAGTTGCATCTATAATTAAGATCCCCAAATCACTTTGAGTTAATCAAATGGGACCTTTAAGAAGCATGAGTAAATTTCTCCTGCTGACTTCAAAGATGATGGAAGCATCCATGAGTTCAAACGCTGCAAGGAACTGAATTCTGCCACCCACCTGAATGAACAGGAAGAGCTCCCCGGGCCTCAGAGGAGAACGCAACGTTGGCTGACCCACTGACTGCACCCACCCGAGCGCTGAGCCGCGGACCCAACTAACCCAGGCCCGGACTCTGAACCTGTGTAAACTGTCAGGTAATAACTGGGTGACATTTAAGCAACTACGTTTGTGGTCATTTATTTCTCAGCAATAGAAAACTTGTCTAGATACTATTCCTTATAGCATCAAAAATATAAAATAGTCAGAGATACATCTGACAAAAGGTATGAAAGACCCATAGAGTGAAAGGTTCAAAATATTGCTGAAAAAATAAGTCTAAAGAAATGGAGATATAGATCACCTTCATGGGAAGATGGGAGACTCACTGTTGATAAGACATCAATTCTTCAACTAAATCTATTTCAATTCAATAACAATCAATATTGCAGCAGTCTTGATTCTAAAATTTATGTGGAAGTGAAAGGGTCCTAGAATAAACAACACAATTTTGAGAAAGAAGAATAAAGATGGGCAGTAATACTTCAAGTATCCAAGACCACCTGCACAATCTTACAGCAACTACACAAAAACACTGTTGAATAGACAAGGAGACAAAATAGAGAGCCCAGAAATACACCCCCAGATACGTACATAACTGATGTTTAACAGAGATACTAAAAGCAATTAAATGAAGAAAGGATATTCTTTTCAGCAAGTGGTGCTGGAACAACTGGATATCCTTATGCAAAAAACAACTTTGATCTACACCTCATACTATATTAAAAAGTAACTTAAAATGATTCATATATATAAATGTAAAACCTAAAACTATAAAACCAGAAAAAAATACAGGAGTTTGTGACCTTGGGCTTGGCAAAGATGTTAAATGATGACACTATAGGACAATGTTGAGAACTTCAAGATGAGGCATAGACTACGACAAATATTTTCAATCACATATGTGACTGTGGACTTGGTTCAAAATTCATAACAAACTCTCAGATTTCAACAGTAAGGAAATAAGATCAATTTTTAAAAATCAAACAAAATATTTGAACAGATAAGCTAAAGAAGATACAGAGATAGCAAATAAGCACGTGAAAAGATGATCAGCACCATTAGTCACTAGGAAATGCAATTAAAACCACAATGAAATACTACTACACACTTATTAAATTGCTAAAATGAAAATACTGATCATACCAATTGTTATCCAGGATATGGCAGGATTAGAACTAAAATAAACTACTGGAGGGAATGTAAAATGATAAAACCACTTTGGAAAATCATTTAGTAGGTGTATATTTACCTACTAAACGATTTTCCAAAGTGGTTGTATCATTCATATGAAATAACATTTCATATCTAGGTATTTACCCAGGAGAAAGTAAAACGTGTATTGACAAAAAACATTTGCATAGTAGCTATATTTGTAATATCAAAAAACTGAAACTAATCCAAATGTTCAACAGTTAAATGGATAAACAAACTATGGTATATCCATACAATGGGTTACTACTCACCAATAAAAAGAACAAATTAATGACTCATACTACAATATAGATAAATATTAAAATAATTATGCTGAGTGAAATAAGCTTTATGAAAAAAGCACATGGACAACAGTGTCGTGATTGTGGGGGGAAAGGGTAATGAAAAAAATACAATAAAATACAGTAAAAAATTTTTAAAAAATAAAAGAGCATATGCTGTATTATCTAAAATTCTAAGAAATAATAGTTACTAGCGCCCAGATCTTCATTTCTCATATCATTTACCGATAAATGAGTGATGATTCTAGGAGGGCAGGAAATAGACTAGATGCGTCTAGAGTATCTGGTAATGCAAGAGAGTGAGAAGGTGCACACACACACACACACACACACACACGAGAGCTCCCAATGCCCAAAGCTGAAACAACTTGAGTAACAAAATGAAGTGGCATTGGATTATAAGCTAAAGTATAAAATAAATGAGTCCATACCAACATAAATAAAAAACCAAATAAGTTAGTAAATGGGGGAGAAGAAGTAAATTTCTCATGCAGAATTACAAACAAATTATGTAGATATTCCACCCTAAAGGAGGAAGAGCATAACTCCTTACTCCCCAACACTCTCATAAGTGTGGGTTGCTCATAATGGCTTCCCCCCAAAGACTGCAATATGCAAAGAGAGGGAAAAAAGTAACTGAGCAGCAGAGAAACCTGACAAATGCTACTTCAGCCAGGTAATCAAAGAGATAAGTCATAGTGACAGGATGCATTCTTGATGATGAATATGGCACTTTACTGCTGTAATTTCCCTCTCCCAAAACCATAACTGCAGCCTAATCGTAAGGAAAACATGGAATTCCAATGGCGGGGCATCCTACCAATATGCCTCACCAGACTCTGCAAAGTCATCAAAAACAAGGAAAACCTGAGAACTGTCATAGCTGAGAGGAGCCTAAGGAGACATGATAACAGTGTTATGTGGTGTCTTGGGTGGGGTCCTGAAAAGGGAAAAGAGCATTAGGTAAAAACTAAGGTGATCTGAATAAACCATATGTATTAGTTAATAATAATAATGTATTGATATTAGTTCATTAATTGTAACAAAGATATCACATTAATATAAGATGTCAATAGAAGAAACTATGCATAGGATGTAGGGGGACATTCTATACTGTTACTTACTTTCTCTATAAATCTAACACTTCTAAAAAGCAGTCTAGTAATACATTTTTAAAAGCAGACATATGTGCACGTATATTTATACATTTAATAAAGCATGTATGACTTAAAAAACTCATATATTGTGACAGAAAGCAGACTAGTGGTTGTCTAGGCTTAGATGGGCAGTGGCAGGGATGGGGGAGGATAGAAAAAAGCATTAGGAAGGAATTCAAAACTGGCATGAGATAACTTTTGGAAGAAAAGAGTACATTTATCGTCTTGTTTGTGGTTATGGCTTCACAGGTATATATATATATATGTTTAAACTTAATGAAATGTACATTATGAATATATACAGCTTATTGTATACATATATACCTTAATAAACCTTTTTGCAAAGTACAAACAAAAAAAATCCAAATTTGAATTATCTTCTTCCAAAATATATAGTTTTCAGGAACATTTGGAGTCAGCACCATCACACCTGTATTTAACCAGTGAGTTATTTTTTACTTCTATTTAGTAGTGATATTTAGTAGTAAATATCCACATACTACTTGGGAATTCCTGTACCAATAATGCTAATCACCCAGCATCAAATATCACAGCATAATGGTGATTTAGGACATGCTGGGCACCTTCACTATTAGGCTCCCATTTCAAGATTTTTGATCTTATGGAACCAACTTAGCCAGTCAGTCTGGATTGAGGGAATTTTTATAACTAGTCAAACTTAAGCCAAATACAGCTTTTCATTTAAAATGAAGCTTAGCAAATAATAATAATAATTAAAATAAAATAAAATAATATAAAACCTAGGACCAAGTTTATAGCTACAGCAACCTGGAAACTAAATTCCAAGTCATCAGCTATTTAAATATCACACTCATAAGAAAACTGGCTTTTGACCACCTGGGTTCAAATCTGGCCATGCTACTTACTATCTTCACAATATTGGGCAACTCTGTGCCTCAGTTTTCTCAACTATTAAAACAGCGATAATAGCATCTACTTCACGAAAGTGCTGAAGGAGTAAATGAGTTAACACACATAAAGGTCTTAGAAGACTACCTGCCAGTGCCATGCAGATTCTACAGATGCGATGGCATTAACCACCAGGGAAATGTAAATCGAAACCACAGTGTGGCACCACTTCATGCAGACTGTCAGGCTTGTAATAAAAAGACATAATAAAAGAGTTGCCGAGAATGTGGTGAAACTGAAACCCTCATATACTGCTGGTGGGAAGGTAATAAATGCACAATCACTTTTGAGGTGTAGCAGTCCCTGAAAAGATTAAACCTAGAGTTACCATATGACTCAGTAATTCTACTCCAAGAAAAATGAAAATATGTTTTCACAAGAAGTTGTACATGAATGTTCACAATAGCCTAAACAGGGGTGTTAAACTCATTTTCACTGGGGCCACATCAGCCTTGCAGTTGCCTTCAAAGGGCTGAATGTAACTTTAGGACTGTATAAACGTAACTACTCCTTAACAGTTAAGCGAGAGCTCGGCGCTGCCACCGGGTAGAAACAAGGTGCCGGGCTGGATAAAACAAGGTGGAGGGCTGGATTCAGCCAGCGGGCCCTGTGTTTGCCACTTGTGGCCTAAAAGTAAAACAACCCAGGTGATAAACTGATAAATAAAATGTGGTATATCCTTGCAGTGAAATATTATTTGGCAATAAAAGGAAATAAAGTAACGATATATGCCATAAACATGGCTGGACCTTGATAATATTACGGTAAGTGAAAGAAGCTGGTAAAAAAGGCCACATATAAAATAATTCCATTAATATGAAATGTCCAGAATAGGCAAATCCACAGAAAGAAAGTAGATCAATGGCTACTGGGAAGTTTGGGGGGCAAATGAGCGGTGACTGCTAATGGCCATAGGTTTTGTTTTGTTTTGTTTTTGAGATGATGTAAATGTTCTAAAATCGGTAGTGGCAATGATCACACATCTATGTATGCATATATGAAAAACCATTGAATTGTACATTTTAAAAAGGATGAACTATATGGTATGTGAATTTTATCTCAACAGAGCATGTTGAATGGGTTAAGATGGATTGGAAAGAGGAAAGCCCCAAAACAACAACAACAGTATTAATAATAATAAATTAGTTCCCCACTCTAGCCTCATCCTCTTCCATTCCAACCTTCTGTCTGTTCTATCCATAACCGCTTTGTTGCACTTCCCACATGTCTTGCTATTTGAGGTCCTGTGAACCTCTTGTGTCTGCTTCTTGGAATTATCTTCATTCCCCCTCTGCATGCCTAACTCCTTTATACCTAAAATTAGTCAGCGTAAGCTGATTGTTGGAATCAGTCCCAATATCCAGTGGCCTAACATGACAGGTTTATTTCTCACTCATGCAGACCCTCCTCGGGTGACTCAGGGATGCAGGCTCCTTATTTCTAATGTCTTTGCCCCTCCTGAAGTCTTTGAGACTTCCACTGGACTCTCTGCATTTGGCCAAGAGAACCTGCGGGCATCAGCACAGAGAGGACCTTGAGGAACCTTCCAAATGACTAATTTAGTTTTGAACATGGTATACCTCAGATGATGTCAAGATACTAAGTGATCTTGGGTGCAACACAGAGATTGTTAGTTTATGACTCTGTAACTCAAATATATTGCAATAACCTCCCGCTCTCTCTGCCATGCCTATATGAAGTAAGAGGTGCTTATAAAACTCAAAGATAAGTATTTTCAAGAATAAGAGTGTTGAGGGAAGAAAATATTATTCAATATCTGAAGAAACTTATGATTTAGCACAGGATATAAGTTAGTGTTAAAAAAAATTCTCCTAAAGTGCTATTTATTAAAAATTGGAATGCATCCCTCAGGCCAAATGAAAGTATGACACACAGCACCCCAACTGTTTGCACAGGCAGAGAGGTACTGTCAACTGTCTTCCACTCCCAGGCTTCCAGGCCACCTTATCCAGGGATAGCAGGACGTGATGACTGTAGTCAGAGAAATTTGGAAGTCCTTTTATGGAAGTCAGGGGAGAGGGGGGAAGAGAGAGGGCATCTCATATATTATTTAGGATCATCCTGAATACATTTATTCTAAAAGATAATATAGCCAAATATCTCCCTCTATGTTAAATCATTACAAAACTGAAATCCTGAAAATTCCACTTTTGATGGAATCCGTTTGTTTTCCCAGTTAGATTGGGCGTAATTCTTAATTGGTAGTACAAAACCGAATATGCTTATGAAGCTCCATCTCACAGCACCTGCTATGCAGAGTGGAATTCGGACGAGCGGCTGGGAATACCTCGTCCACCACTTCAGACCAGGGCCGCAACTGGGGCAGGGAGGGGCTGTGGGCGGGGCCTCCAGACAGGGAGGCGGCATTCTTAGAAAGCTGCGGGGCCAGCAGAGCTGTCACTACTCCAGTTCAGCCTAGTGCTATTTGAGCGTGCGAACGAGGACCGGTGCGTGAACAGCGTCTCCATGAGAACGTTTCACTAGACGTTTGGGCACAGGCGTTCTTCGGACTGACCGGAAAGTGAGCTGCAGGGAGATCACTGTCGCCAGCTGTAGAGAGCCGGCAGAAACACTCCTCTTCCCGACGACTGTACCGAGAGGTCCGAGCAGCCCCGGGGGTTTAGAGAGAAGGGAGTGGAACGCAGTCCGGGGTCGGGAGCTGCACGGCCAGCGCGTTTCGAAGCCAGAGAAACAGTCGGGAGGTAGAGCCGCACCGAATTGCGTTCGCAGCTGCCGCCGCTCGAGTGCAGACTTGTGAGTACTCTGCGTCTCCGGTCCGCGGACTCCAGCCGGAGAACTCTCCCGGAGAACTCTCCCAGTCGGACCCGCGATCCTGCAACGACCGGTGCTGCTCTCGCCTCGGGGACGGAACAAGTGCCACCCTTCCCCTGCCTACCGAATGGAGCTGACCGGCGCCGCCCCTTTCTGACCCGGGAGGTGGAGATCCCCCACCGCCAACTCCGCCCGGTCCGGCCAAATTCAACACCTATTTTCTCCTCCAGCGGCTCCTATACCCCCAATACCCCCTCCTCCTTCCCCTATCCCTCCTCCTCAGAGACAGGGGAGGAGAAAAGTGGAGTCAGGTCATTATGACAGAGCTGAAGGCAAAGGCTTCCCGGGCTCCCCACGTGGTGGGCGGCGCGCGCTCCCCGACCCAGGTCGGATCTCCTCTGCTGGGACGCCTGGACGCTGGCCCCTTCCAGGCGAGCCAGACCTCGGACGCCTTGCCCGTAGTCTCCCTGGGTGGCCTTACCTTCCCTCGGCCCTGCCGGGAACAGGACCTGGACGGAAAGACGCTGGACCAGCAGGCGCTGTCAAACGTAGAGGGGGTGTATCCCAGAGTTGAAGCCACAAGAGGTGCAGGCAGTGGCAGCTCTAGACCCCCAGAAAAGGACAGCGGGCTACTGGACAGTGTCTTGGACACACTACTGGCGCCCTCGGGTCCGGGGCACAGCCACGCCAGCCCTCCCGCCTACGAGGCCACCAGCCCTTGGTGCCTGTTTGGCCCCGAGCCTCCGGAAGAACCTCAGGCGCTCCCCGCCGCCCAGGGGGTGTTGCCCTCGCTCATGAGCCGTCCAGAGACCAAGGCAGGCGACAGCTCCGGGACCGCAGCTGCCTATAAAGCGCTGCCCAGGGGCCTGTCACCGTCCCGGCAGCTGCTGCCCTCGACCTCTGGCGCCCAACACTGGCCCGGGGCCGCCGTGAAGCCGTCTCCGCAGCCCGTCGTGGTGGAGGTGGAGGAGGAGGATGGTTCTGAGTCCGAGGGCTCGGTGGGTCCGCTTCTGAAGAGCAAACCCCGGCCTCTGGGAGGCACGGCGGCCGAAGGGGGAGCCGCGGCCACCTCTCCTGCGGCGGCCGAAGGAGGCGTCGCCCTGGTCCCCAAGGAAGATCCCCGTTTCTCGGCGCCCAGAGTCGCCCTGGCAGAGCAAGACGCGCCCGCGGCGCCCGGGCGCTCCCCGATGCCCACCATGGTGATGGATTTCATCCACCTGCCCATCCTGCCGCTCAACCCGGCCATACTGGCCGCGCGCACCCGGCAGCTGCTGGAAGGCGAGAGCTACGACGGCGGGGCCACGGCCGGCAGCGCCCTCGCCCCGCCACGGGGCTCGCCCGCGTCCTCGTCCACGCCGATCGCCGCCGGCGACTTCCCCGACTGCGCGTACCCGCCCGACCCCGAGCCCAAGGACGACGCGTTCCCGCTCTACGCAGACTTCCAGCCGCCCGCCCTGAAGATCAAGGAGGAAGAGGAAGGCGCCGAGGCCTCCGCGCGCTCCCCGCGGCCGTACCTGGTGGCCGGTGCCAGCCCGGCGGTCTTCCCGGATTTCCAGCTGGCGCCGCCGCCGCCGCCCCCGCTTCCTCCGCGAGCGCCGTCGTCCAGACCCGGCGAACCGGCAGCTGCGGCCGCACCCGCCGGTGCCTCGGTCCCGTGTCCCTCCCCGTCGGGGTCGACGCTGGAGTGCTTGCTGTACAAAGCGGAGGCCACGCCGCCCCGCCCGGGCTCGTTCTCGCCGCAGCCCTGCAAGGCGCCGGGCGCGGGCTCCTGCCTGCTGCCGCGGGACGGCCTGCCCTCCGCCGCGCCCTCGGTCTGCGCCGCCGGGGCGGCCCCTGCGCTCTACCCGCCCCTGGCCATCAACGGGATCCCGCAGCTCAGCTACCCGGCCGCCGTGCTCAAGGAGGGCCTGTCGCAGGTCTACCCGCCCTATCTCAACTACCTGAGGTAAGCGCCCCGCGCCCGGCCCGCGCGTCGCGAGGGTGGCGGTCGGCAGGGCTGGCGGCGCGCGGCCACCCGGGCGGCCGCGAGAAGGTGGGGGGCCTGGGCGGGGCACCGGGGAAACTCGGCTTCCTTCTTTTCCCTCCCTCAACTCACTTTTTGGGGGCCCCAAAGGGTTCGCAGAATGTGCCGTTTTGGGAGCGTACCTCCAGAAAACATTTTTTCTTCCAAATAGGCGCGTTTCCCGGGCAAGGCCAGCCCTGACTTAAAATGTGCAGCGTCACACTAGTTGCGCTGCAGCACCGGGGAGAGGAAAGGGTGCGGCGAGTTTGGGGTCTTTTAAGTGACTCTCTTCTCAGAAGGGCCTTTCACTGGCAACGTCTGTCATGGAGACACCTTAAGGCACCGGTCCCCCTGGACGGGTGGCACTGGAAGAACGCAGGGTGGCCGGCCGGATCCGTTCAGTATTCAAACGAATCTGGAGTAAAAGTAATTTGTGTAATATTTTTAAATTATGGATTTAAATATCAGCCACTGCAGTGCACTGTATTCTAATATTGTTTCGGATTCGCTACAACTTTTCACACGGGTTTTCAAAAAGTTTTTACATACTGAGTGGATGGAATTCTAAAGAAAATGAATCTTGAGTGCTGCGGTAGACAAAACAGTGTCAGTCTGTTGAACGGTCCTTTAAAATGACAGCTACATAAACTTGTTTGAGTAAACAATCCTTCCAGGGTTGAGTTTTAAAACTCAAAACAACAGCATCGGTAAGTACGATTGAACTCTCCTGAACAAAAGTTGTATATTATTGTTGTTTTACATTACTGTTACTGATGAATGGCTAATAATTTGCAAGTCTGGTGAATTCGATAAGGGATTTAGTTTGCAAGTTTAACTTCATGTCTTTCAAGTGTGTGTATGTACAGCTCTATTTTTTATAATCTTTCATTGTCAATTCTAGGGTTAAGAAATTTTGGTATCAGATAGTGTTGCACCTAAAAATAAATGGAATACTTGTTTGCATTTCAAGGCCAGATTCAGAAGCCAGCCAGAGCCCGCAGTACAGTTTCGAGTCCTTACCTCAGAAGATTTGCTTAATCTGTGGGGATGAAGCCTCGGGGTGTCACTACGGCGTCCTCACCTGCGGGAGCTGTAAGGTCTTCTTTAAAAGGGCGATGGAAGGTAGGCTCCTTTCCCCTGACCCTTTGTTGCTAGTTTAATTGTATATGGAGACCATCTGCTACTTTATAGAGTTTAATTATCACATCCTCTAAGAAATGGAAATATTTCCAAATAAAACATTATGAGGTTTTCCACAACATGTTTTTATTTATAATACTCAAAGTTGAGTGTAGTTGGATATTACATCTGCATGCTATTTGACTAACATTTTCATTGTTAGACACAAGTCATATTAATCTTGGGAACAATACTACTGTTCATTAACTATTTAGCTTTAAAGAAACAGCTATGTTGTAATCATATTTTCATAATTCTATCATATATTATGTAGTGTATATTAAATTTAGATTTTTGGTCAAAAGAAAAATGGTAAAAGTAAAAATTATATATATGTAATTGTGTATTGTGTATATATGCATATATATGATGTAGTTATAAATTTCTACATGATTTTGTCTTTTCCCTAAATGCATATTTATGTAATACTCATATAATGGTAATTCTAAACATTTTTTTTATTTTGTGTATTTTTATAAGTGTGTAAGAAGATAGGAGTAAACAGTTTAAATAAAATGAAAAATTTGGACATTACAGTAATATGATTTATTATGAAGTATGGGCTATAAGTAAGACTTTTGTTTTTTTAACACTGTCTAAATTACTTATGTATCTAATGATTTTGAACTGCCTTACATAGTGCATTTCAGACTGTACTTTCATAGAAAGTGTTTTTTGTATTCTAGCTACACTGAATGCTAAACTATCAATCACATTTATATGTGAAGATAAAAATACATTTAGAGGTCATTTCACATTTGAATTCTAACAATTAATGTATTTTATAATGAGCTGAAATGAGTCTGGGGATTCCTCATGAGTTCTGAGATCACACCTAGACAAGGAACCAAAAATGTAAATGTCTGTGTTTGTTTTTTTGCTTTCTGTTAAGTCTTTGAACTTCAAGAGTCCTGTACTTATAAAATAGGAAAGAAAGGAGTGGGGAATTTTTACCTAAAAGGGGCTTTCAAATGCACATTTACACCAAAATAATACTAACCTAATTGGCATTAATTTTCTATCCCTATACATGCCTAACAGGTGATTCTTCATAACTATTATGGCTTTTTTATGAAAATGACTTCCAACTATTTATTAACAAATATTTATATTCTTCCTACTGAAATTAATTCTTCATAAAAATATTTGCTTTGTATATTGCTAGAATGATTTTTTCCCCAAATGATGGATATGTTTAACAGATGTTGAACATATGTATTCCGCTTCAGAGGGTGATAATTGCACTTTAAATTAGTTGAGACACAGTGAAAAGGGGCACTTGAGGAAATGGGACAACCTAAAATGGCCTCAACTTTCCCATTGACATCCATTCATCATAGTTACAGATCAAGTTCTTTATGTGGAAGAGTCTAGTCTCAAGTGAATATTTGGAGTTACTGTTCCTATCTGACTTTGGTTCTGGTTTCTTGAATATTTTTCCTTCCGCATTAATATGATTTCCTTCATTCTTACAGTCTCCTTAGAATAGACTAATTTTATAAGTGAATGTCCAGCTTAGAATCCCCTAAGGGCCAGTTTATTCTAGCCCAGCTCCTTCTTTTTACAGATAAGAAATCCTACATAAATGTGAGTTTGCAAAAAGCACAGAACTAGTTAATAGTTGATAGTCAACACAGGTTAGATAATCTTTCATTGCAATGCTTCTGAATCAGAGATTGTGTGAACAAGGAGATATTTGATAAATGCTATTTAATTTTTGAAGTTACTTCAAAAATTGCATATAGAACCACTTGCTCCCTAACTAAATTACAACTGCTTTTACGCCATTATTATCACACTAGCATCCAAAACTCTAAAAAATGCCTTCCCAAATTTACTCTTCGAAAACATTTGTTGGATCTCTAATGTTGCCATGGTCCTGTTTTAGTCTTGAGTAGTAGAAATGAAACATCTTTACTTGGCAGTATTTACAAAGAGGATTCTAAGTAGATGTTCATACATCATTCATGAAACCAGAGCAAGATTACAAAACTATACAAGTTCATTCATTCAGCGATTATTATATACATCTTATATTTAGAGCTGTACCAAATATATTCTTTTCCTGACTTCCCCTCTCTCTGCCTCAGACATAAAATGAGCATAACAGTATCTTCTTCTTCAGGTTGTTAAAAAGATTAAATGAGAAAATAAATGTAAAGTTTTAAAAGAATGTCTAGCATATTGTCAGCTTCAATTTGTATTGCTTTTACCTTAAAGAAGCTTATAAAAAAGTGGAGGAGGTAACATATATGTATGTAAAATAGAGATTCTCACTAAATGCCCAGATAAGCAATTCTGTAAAGTACATAAGGTTTGTGTGGTTTGGGAGTTTGTGTGTTTTGGGCAGGGGGCAAGTGATTGTAGGATGGAATGTGTGTGTTCTCGAATGATGGGAAAAGGCTTCACAAAAGATATAAATTTAGTTATTAAAGGCCAAATAAGATTATCAGTTTCTGCCCTGGCTGGTGTAGCTCAGTGGATTGAGTGTGGGCTGGGAATCAAAGGATCCTGGTTCGATTCCCAGTCAGGGCACATGCCTGGGTTGCAGGCCAGGTACCCAGTGAGGGCCACGTGAGAGGAAACCATACATTGCTGTTTCTCTCCCTTTCTCCCTCCCTTCCCCTCTTTCTAAAAATAAATAAATAAAATCTTAAAAAAAAAAAAGATTATCAATTTATGGGCATTGAGAGCTTTTAAGTGTATGTGTTCAAAGAAGAGAGGTTAAGTTTATACTAATTCAGACTCATATTAGGAAATTATGGGAGTTAACGTTTGGAAAGTTAGATTGCTAATGTTTAGAATTAGTGGGAGAGAATCAGTGATTTAATGTAACAGAAGAGAGAGAAGTTTCTGGGAGTTTTCAAGAGTGAGAAGGATGAGGAAGGATTTTTATAGTTGGAGAGAAGTACAACATTTGAAATCTTACAGTAAAGTAGGGCTGGGGGGGGGAAAGCTGCTTCAAGGTAGAACTATGTGTGGATCCCAATATGTCCACAAGTTAAAATCAATAGTCAACAATTTGGATATTAATGTTACCAAGGATAATAATGGTAATGGCATTTTAGAGTGCTTTCTTATGTGCCAGTAGCTATTTAAGTGTTTTATGGATCTTAACTCGTGTAATCTTTATAATATAGATATTACTAGTACTCACTTTAAATAAGAAAACTAAGGCAAAGAGATATTCAATTGCCTTAAATCACAGTTAAAGTGTTAGAGTCAAGATTCAAACCCAAATGGTGTGACTCCCAAATCTGTGCTCTTAGCCATTATACTTCCTCCCAAACTAACAAAAGTGGTTTCAATTTCAAAGAAAACCAATAAAGAATTGGAAGGAAAAATGTGAGCCAAGTGATAAAACATCTAGGAAGTTAAAAGTGAATACTAAAGATGAATGCAAGATTAAGGGTGATTAGACTGAGTGGCATACATGAATGGATGATACTAACTTCACATTGAAGGCAGCGATGAGAAGACTTATTCAGGGGCCAAGAGTCAGTTTCCCCACCTGTCCTCTAAGGTAGGAGTGGGAGATGATAAAGCCCATGAAAAAGTCACCCAGAAAAATTGGGTTTCCATTGATATGAGATAGAAGAGAGAGGAGGCAGAGGAAAAAGAAACCGCTCAAAAAGCGGACATAAGCCCTGGCTGGTGTGGCTCAGTGTATTGAGCACCAGCAAACTTAAGGGTTACTGGTTCAGTTCCCAGTCACGGTACATGCCTGGGTTGCAGACCAGGTCCCCGGTGCAGGATGCATGAGAGGCCACCACAATTGATGTTTCTTTCCCTCCCTTTCTCTCACCCTTACCCTCTCTCTAAAAATAAGTAACTAAAATCTTTTTTAAAAAGTGGGAATATGGGGGAGATGACCTGTTTTAAGCCAAAAATAAATGAGTTAGCCAGAAAAGCAATTGTTTGCATAGCTCATTGCATTCCTTTACTAAGGCTTGGAGTGAACCAGGAAGTAAGTGGTCAAGAATTGTCTTGAGATCTTTCAGTGGGATAAATCATAATGACTTGTCAGCCCTACAAATGCAGGCTAGTGTGACCTGGAATTAAGAAGGAAAGGATAATTTTTATTGGCTTACCCTTCTATGCACTGTGACTGGTGCCATTCTAGAAATATACTAGACATTCAATAAACAACTGTTGGCTAAATGAACTAATCATCATAACTGATGATGCCAAGCTCTTATTCTTTGGATGCTTGACGCTGTGGCAGCATTTATAGTGAATACATTTCATGGAATATGGTTGGGCAAATATTGCAATACAGTTGAAGCATATTATTTGTAAGATACTAGGCTAAATAGGTATTGATAGATTTTAAATTATTATTATTCTCATTCTTTCTAGCTTTATTTAGGTCTAATTGTCAAATAAAATTATAAGGCATTTAAAGTATAAAATATGATGATTTGATATACATATACCTTGTAAAAGGATCACACCCTCATCAAGTTAATGAACACATCTATCACCTCATATGTTTACCTTTTTCTCTTAGGCAAGAACATTAAAGCTCTACTCTCTTAGCACATTTCAATTATACAGTCTAGTATTATCAGCTATATTCACCATGTTATTTGGTACATCTTCAGACCTTATTCATCTTATAACTGAAAGCTTTACCAACCTCTCCCTGTTTTCCCCACCCTGCAGACCCTGGCAGCCACTTTTCTACTCCCTGTTTCTATGAATTTGACTTTATTTATTGTTTTTATTTCGCATGTAAGTGATACCATCTAGTATTTGTCTTTCTCTGTCTGGCTTATTTCACTTAGCAAAATGTCCTCTCGTTTCATCTTTTTGGTTGTTTTTGTTCATGTGTTAACCAAATATGTATTGAGCACCTGCCATATGCCAGACACTATGCTTGACACTAGTTGAAGTAGCAGCAAAACAGAATAGACCTGGTTGGCTGCATCCTCGCTGGAATTTATAATATAGTGGAGGGAAGTGACATTCTCTCGATTACAGATGTAACTAATTACAGATGTACTAAGTTATTAGTTTATGCATTTGCCTGGACAACCAGAGAATTGACCCCTCTGTCAGAAGATGGGGTGGCGGGAAAAGCCTTTCAGAATTAGAGACACCATCATAGGTAGGCCACAGAGGAAACTACAGAAGTGAAATATTTTTATGAAAAATGTATTTCTTTCAACAGTTTAGTAGAGTTGATGTCAAAGACTAAAAATGAAAATTCATTTGGTAACAAATGACTTCCAAAAAAGATGTAATCGGCATTCAAATTTTATAAAGATTTTATTATTTTAGAACAACTTTAGGTGCACAGCAAAATTGAGAGGAGGGTAAAGACATGTACCCCCTGCCCTGACACAGGCATAACCTCCCCAAATTATCCCTCCCTCCAATTATTACCACTCCCTCCTCTAGAGTGGTACATTTGGTATAATTGTTGAAGCTGCCACAGAAATCACCCAAAGGCCACAGTTTACATTAGGGTTCACTTCTGATATTGTACATGTATCCATCATTGTCATGTCATACAGAGTAGTTTCGTTGTCCTAAAAATTCTGTGTTCTACCTCATCATACCTCTGTCTGCCTCCTCCTCTTAATCCCTGGCAACCACTGATCTTTTTACATTTGCCTTTTCCAGAATGTCATATAATTTCACTCAGAAATATTCATTAAAGTTTTTTCCTTGTCTTTTCCCAGCTTGACAGCTCACTACTTTTTAGCGCTGATTAATATTCCATTGTCTGGATGTAAGTTTACTTATCCATTCACTTTGCTGAAAGACATCTTGGTTGCTTCCAAGTTGTGAGAATTCTGAATCAAGCTGCTCTAAACATACACATGCAGGTTTTTCTGTTTATATAAGTTTTGATCTTCTTTGGGTTAATACCAAGAAGTGTGATTGCTGGATCATTGGGTAAGAGTATGTTCAGTTTTGTAAGATACCACCAAACTGTCTTCGAAGTGGCTGTATCATTTTTCAGTCCCACCACTAATGAATGAGAATTCCTGTTTCTCTCTATTCTTCTGGCATTTGGTATTGTCTGTGTTCTGGATTTTGGTTGTTCTAAAAGCTATGTAATGCTGTGTTGTTTTAATTGTCATTTCCCTGATGACATATGATGTAGGACATCTTTTCCTATACTTATTTGCTAACTGTATATCTTCATTGGTAAGGTGTGTGTAAATTCTCTGGCCCACTTTTTGATTGGCTTGTTTGTTTTCTGTTGTTGAATTTTAAGAGTTCTTTGTATATTTTAGATAACAGTCCTTTACAAGATGTCTTTTGAAAATATTATTTCCCACTCTGCGTCTTTTTATTCTCTTGATAGTGCCTTTGGCAGAGCAGAAAATTTTGCTTTTAATAAAATTCAGTTTTTCAATTATTTCTTCATGGATCATGACTTTGATGTTGTATCTAAAAAGTCATCACCAAACTCAAGGTCATCTAGATTTACTTCTGTTATCTTTTACGAGTTTTATCATTTTGTGTTTTACAAAAAGTTATGAATTCGTTTTTTGAAGACTAAGTTTTATGCCTAGATTTATTTTTTGCATGTGGAAGTCTAATTGTTCCATCACTATTTCTTAAAGAGATTATGTTTGCTTCACTGTATTGCCTTTCCCTTTGTCAAAGATCAGTTGACTATACTTATGTGAATCTGTTGGTAGACTTTCTGTTCTGTTCTACGGATATATTTGTCTATTATTTCACCAACACCACACTGTCTTGATTTCTGCAGCTTTATAGTAAGTCTTGAAGTCAGGTAGCATCAGTCTTCCAACTTCATTCTCCTTCCTCAGTATCGTGTTGGCTATTTTGAGTCTTTTGCTTCCCTATATAAACTTTTTCTAAATTTTTAAGTATATTTTATTGATTATACTATTACAGTTGTCCCATTTTTTTCTCCCTTTCATCCCCCACTGCCCTGAACAGACCCTCCCTCCAGCATTCTCCCACCTTAGTTCACGTTCATGGGTCATACATACAAGTTCTTTGGCTTCTCCCTTTCCTATACTATTCGTAACCTCCCCCTGTCTATTTTGTGCCTACCAATTATGTTTCTTGTTCCCTGTGCCTTTTCTCTCATTCTCTCCGCTCCCCCTCACTGCTGATAACCCTCCATGTGATCTCCATTTCTGTGATTCTGTTCCTTTTCTAATTGTTTGCTTAGTTTGTTTTTTGTATTTTAGGTTCAATTGTTGATACTTGTGAGTTTGTTGTCATTTTATTGTTCATAGTTTTGATCTTATTTTTCTTAGATAAGTCCCCTTAACATTTCATATATAAGGGCTTGGTGATGAGATCCTTTAACTTTATCTTATCTGGGAAGCACTTTATCTGCCTTTCCATTCTAAATGATAGCTTTGCTGGATAGAGTAATCTTGGAGGTAGGTCCTTGCCTTTCTGACTTTGAATGCTTCTTTCCAACCCCTTCTTGCCTGTAAATTTCTTTTGAGAAATCAGCTGATAGTCTTATGGGAACTCCTTTTCAGGTTAACTGTCTCCTTTTCTGTTGCTGCTTTTAAGATTCTCTCTTTAATTTCTCTTTAATCTTGGGTAATGTAATTATGATGTGCCTTGGTATGTGCTTCCTTGGGTCCAACTTCTTTGGGACTCTCTGAGCTTCCTGGAATTCCTGGAAGTCTATTTTCTTTTCCAGATTGGGGAAGTTCTCCTTCATTATGTTTTCAAATAAGTTTTCAATTTCTTGTTCTTCCTTTTCTCCTTCTGGTACCCCTGTGATTCTGATGGTGGAACGTTTAAAGTTGTCCTAGAGGTGTCTAAGCCTCTCCTCGTTTTTTTGAATTCTTGTTTCTTCATTCTGTTCTGGTGGAATGTTTATGTCTTTCTTCTACTCCAAATCATTGATTTGAGTCCCAATTTCCTTCCCTTCACTGTTGGTTCCCTGTATATTGTTCTTTATTTCACTTTGCATAGCCTTCACCTCTTCTATTTTGTGGCCCGTACTCAATCATTTCTGTGAACATCCTGATTTCCAGTGTTTGAAGTCTGCATCTAATAGGTTGGCTATCTCCTTGTCGCTTAGATCTTTTTCTGGAGTGTTGATCTGTTCTTTCATTTGTACCATATTTCTTTGTCTCACCATGCCTGTTATGGGCAGAGCCTTAGGTATTCACCAGGGCAGGGCAACCTACTTTGCTGCATTGTTGATCTCTATGTCTGAAAAGGGTCAGAAAGAGAATAATTCTTCTTGCCTGGCTCTTGCCCCACTTTCAGTCACTTCCCCTGCTACCCACAAGCAAATTGGGCCCTTCTGGTGCTGATTCCTAGGTGGGTGGGTTTGTGTATGTTCTCGGACCACTGTTTGTCCCTCCAACAAACTTTCCTGTGAGGCTGGGAGTCTCCCACCACCACAGCCCCCATAGGTTTTTACAGTCACAGGTTTTGAGGCTTTAATTTCCCATGCTGGAACCCTGGGTTTCCCTATCTGTCTCACTCCCCAGTTATTCCTCCTGGCTTATGCACATGAGAATGTTGCACCACCCACTCTACCAGCCACTGCCTTCCCTTGTGTCCTCTCTGCCCAGCTGCCCATCTCTGCCCCTCCTATCAGTCTGGATGAATGTTTCTGCAACTCATTGGTTGTTGGACTCCTTATGGTTTGATTTTCTGGCAGATCTGATTGCTTTTTGTTTTTAAATTTATTGTTGTCCTTCTTTTGATTGTGGGAGGAAGAAAAGCATCTCTGCCTATGCCTCCATCTTGGCTGGAAACTCTGCTTCCCTATATAAACTTTATACCAGTTTGTCAATATTCATTAAAAATTTTTTGATTTTGATTACATTGAATCTATAAATCATATTGGGAAGAATTGACAGGGACAATACTGAGTCTTCATATCTATGAACATGGGATCTCTCCCCATTTATTTAGTTCTTTGATTTCATTCACCAGAAGTTTGTGGTTTTTCTTCATATAGATTTTCTACATATTTTGTTACATTTGTAACTATTTTATTTGAGGGAGTACTCATATAATTGATATTGTATTTTTAATTTCAAACTCCACTTGTTTGTTGCTGGTGTATAGGAAAGAAACACTGACTTATATTCTACAGACTTGCAATACTAGCTTATTAGTTCCAGAACATTTTTTGTCAATTCTTTCAGATTTTCTACATGGACGATCGTGCCCTCTGCAAATAAAGTTTTATTTCTTTCTTTCCAGAGACTATACCCTTTGCACCCTTTTCTTGTCTTTTTGCATTAGTAGGATTTCCAACACAATGTTGGATATGAATGGTGAGAGGGGACATTCTTTCCTTGTTCCTCATCTAATGAAAAAGCTTCTAGTTTCTCACCATTAGTATGACATTAGTTGTAAGTTTTTTGTAGATTTTTTAAGTTATGGAAGGTCCCCTCTATTCCTAGTTTACTGAGAGTTTTTATCATGAGTGTTGAATTCTGTCAAATGCTTTTTCTGCATCTATTGATATGATCACATGACTGTTTCCTTTTAGCTTGTTGATATGATGGATTACATTAATTGCTTTCCAAATGTTGAGCCAACCTTACATACCTGCGGTAAATTCCATTTGGTCCTGGTGTATATTCTTTTTATAATTTTTGGACCACATTTCCTAATATTCTTTTAAGGATTTTTGCCTTGATGTTTATGAGAGATAGTCTGTATTTTTCTAAAAATGTCATTGTCTGGGTCTGTATTAGGGTAGTCCTGGTCTCATAGAATGAGTTAGGAAATATTCCCTAAATTTCTATCTTTTGAAAGAGATTATAGAGAATTGGTATAATTTTTTCCTTAAACGTTTGGCAGAATTCACTAATGAGCCTATCTTGGCATGGGGCCTTATGTTTTAGAAGATTGATTCAATTTAATAGATATGGGCATATTTAAATTGTCTATTTCTTCTGGCATTAATTTTGGCAACTTGTGTCTTTCCAGGCCTTGGTCCTTTAATCTAGTTATCAAATTTGTGAGCATAGAATTATTCATACAATTACTACATTATCCTTTTAGGATCTATAGTGATGTCTCTTCTTTCATTTCTGATAGTAGTAATGTATGTCTTCCCTCCCATTTTTCATAATTAGCCTGGCTATAGATGTATCAGTTTTATTGATCTTTTCAAAGTACCAGCTTTTGGTTTTATTATCTTTGTTGATTTCCTGTTTATAATTCCATTGATTTCTGATCTAATTTTTTAAATTTCTTTTCTTCTACTTTATTTGCCTTAATTTTCTTTTTGTTTCCAGTTTTCTAAGGTAAAAGCTTAGATTATTGAATTCAGAGTTTCTTTCTAATGTATGCATTTAATACTATAAATTTTTCCACTTTTGCTGTATACCACAGATTTTGATAATTTGTCTATTTTATTTAATTCCAAATATTTTTAAATTGTTCCTGGTATTTCTTTAACATTGTGTTATTTAAAAATATGTTGTTAAATCATCATGTATTTCATGGTTTTTAGTTGTCCTCTATGACTGATTTCTAGTTTAATTCCATTATAGTCTGAGAGCAGACATTGTGTGATTTCTATTCTTTAAATTTGCGTAGGTATGTTCTATGATCTAAAATGTGGTCTCTTGATGAATATTACATGTGAGCTTGAGAAGAATGTGTATTGGGCTGCTATTAAGTGAGGTAATCTAGAGAAGTTGATTGGTGGTGTTTTGGAGGTCAACTAGTCCTTACTTATTTTCTGCCTGCTGGAGCTACTCATTTCTGATACAGAGGTATTGAAATCTCCAAGTATAATAGTGGATTCATCTGTTTCTCCTTGCAGCCATATCATTTTTTGCCTCACAAAATCTTGATGCTCTTAGATACATACACGTGAAAGTTTATTAGGTCTTCTTGGAGAATTGATTCTTGTATCATTATGTAGTATCTCTCTTTAACTTTCCTTGCTTTGAATGTTTGTACATTCAAATTTCCATTGACAAATTAGTGAATTATTTTTCCTGTCTGTAGAGTTCTATAAGGCTTTTTCCATCTTTTGTAGTCTACAAAATTATCCAAGGATTCTTTCCACTATAATTCTGTTGATTAATATTCGGGCTCTTAAGAAGATATTTGGCCAAAAATCTATTTAATTTTCTCTGCAATGGAGTCTACTGTATGGCAGTTTTCTTGTTACCTTGAAAATAAACATGCATTAATCCCTGCAATTCACTTTTAAACTCTATAAATAATCATAAACATTATTATTAATGAATAAGAAATCAGATAATTTATCTCAAACTTCAGATCTCTTAGTTTGACATTTAGTATGGATAGTAAGCTGGTTTTAAGCACAATTTCCCATTATGACCTATTAAAGTATACCTTAACTTTACTGAAAATGAAGTGGTTAGAAAGATTGCATTTGGTATAATCTGCTCAATATTTGGTTATGAAGGTTTCTCTAATTGTTAATACTTCTTTCAGAACCTGCATCTTGTACCCTGTGAGAACCTGAGGGAGAAGCATTAGTATCAAGGTGTATGTGTTAATACTAACCCCAGCCTTTAAGTAGTACTTTTATTATTCAATTAACATACAATATATTTTCCTTTAAAAATTAAAATATTACCAATAAAACTTACCTCCTCTTTGATCAATGCCTTTAATCTGCTCCCTGTCGTACCATTCCTCTATACCTCTACCTCAGTTTTCTCTGTGTATGTGTGTTGTGTGTGTATATGTGAAATATGTTGTTTTGGATATGTTAACACATAAATAGTATCACATATTACAATCTGTGTTTCATTCTTCACCTTATTTTTATGTAACAAAGACTTGAAGCTCTATGTGTTTTTATGTTCTAGCTTGTTCTTTTAAATATTGCATAATACTTCATAATAGTAAGTTCCTTTTAAATTTAATATTAAATATAAATTAAATTTATTATGGCATTGCTATTACAGTGTTACTTGAGTAATTATTTTTTGTTCTTGCCTGTTTTGGTTCGAGTGTCGTTTTTTTTTTCCCCAGAATATAATTATTTTGATACACCTCTAAGTGAACTAGATGATTAGTTTCTTTAATGTTGCTAAAATGATTTAATTCATTGATTTATTCACTCTAGATAAGTGTATTGATACTTAATGCATTTAAAAGTTGCTTGTACTTGGCTGCAAAGATGAATATGTATGTCATCAGTCTCTGACATATATAAAACCAAGAAGAAAAAAACCAGAACAGTAAAAAACTTGTTTTACAATTAGTGAACAGAATAATACGAGTTATACAAAGGTTTGGATGACTCACCAAGTAGTCAATTAGACAAATCTAGAAGGATTATAATTTGTTCCACTAACATAACCTGATGTATATTAAGACACATATTTATTTGACAAACAACTGTCTTTGACTGTGATCTGAGCATTGTTCTAAGTGCTTTACTGTATAACGTCATTTAATCCTTGCAAGAGTCTTAGGAGCTGGAGGTACTCTTACTACCTGTATTTCACAGATGAGTATACACATAGGGTAGAACATAGTGTAGAGACTAAGATTCAAACCCAAGGCTTTGTTGTTTTTTTCAACAGTTGTCCTAATTTTTCTTCCTTTGCCCCATCCACTGAGCAGCCCCATCCCCTCTGGTGATCCCCCTCCTTTGTCATGTCAATGGGCGACACATATAAGTTCTTTGACAACTCATTTCCTAAAGTTGTTCTTAACATTCCCTGCCTATTCTGTAACTACCAGTTTGCACTTCTTAATCCATTCACCTTTTCCCCCAAACCCCCAGAACCTCCTCCCCATTGACCACCATTGAAAGTTCTCCAAATCTATGATTCTGTTTCTTTTCTGCTTGTTTGCTTAGTTTGTTTTTTAGATTCAATTGTTGATACTTATATATTTATTACCATTTTAATGTTATAGTTTTGATCTTCTTTTTCTTAAATAAGTCTTTTTAACATTTCATATAATAATGGTTTGGTAATGATGAACTCCTTTAGTTTTTACCTTGTCTGGGAAGCACTTTATCTGCCTTTTGATTCTAAATGATAGCTTTGCTGGATAGAGTAATCTAGATTATAGGTCCTTGCTTTTCATCACTTTGAATACTTCTTGCCAATCCCTTCTAGCTGGCAAAGTTTCTTTTGAGAAATCAGCTGACAGACTTACGGGAACTCTCCTGTAGGTAACTAACTGCTTTTATCTTACTGCTCTTAAGATTCTCTCTTTATCTTTAAACTTTGTCATTTTAATTATGATGTGTCTTGGTGTGGTCCTCTTTGTATCTGTCTCTGTGCTTCCTGGACTTGTATGTCTATTTTCTTCACCAAATTGGAGAAGTTTTCTTTTATTATTTTCTCAAATAGATTTCCAATTTCTTGCTTTTTCTCTTTTCCTTCTGGCACCCCTATGATGCTAATATGGGAATACTTGAAGTTGTCCCAGAGGCTCTTTATACTACCCTCAAATTTTTGGATTCTTTTTTCTTCTTGCTGTAATAATTGGATGTCTTTTTCTTCCTTTGTTCTAAGTTATTGATTTCTTTCTTGGCTGCATCCACTCCACACTTGATTCCCTATAAATTGTTCTTTACTTAGTGTCTCCTTCATTTCTGATTAGATCATTTTTATGCTGTTGAAGTACCCCATGAGTTCCTTGAGCATCCTTATAGCCAGTGTTTTGAATTCTGTATCTGATAGATTGCTTATCTCCATTTTGTTTTGTTCTTTTTCTGGAGTTTTGTTCTGTTCCTTTATTTGGGCCATGTTTCTTTGTCTCTTTTTGGTAGCCTCCCTGTGTTCATTTCTATGTATTAGGTAGAGCTGCTTTGACTCCGTGTCTTGGTAGCACAGCCTAATGCAGTAGGTGTCCAGTTGCACAGCCCGTCATATCTCCCCAGATGGGTTCTAAAGGTGCACCTTCTGTGTGGGCTGAGTACTCTCTGGTTGATGAGTCTTGATTGCTGTCAGCAGGTCAATGGGAGAGATTTACCCAGTCCAGGTAGCTGGTAGGACGAGCTGTGACCCCTGCACAACAACCACCTCCCTCCATGTCTTGTGAAGGTGGTTGGATGGTGAGCTGATGCAGTCTGTAACTCTCCACTGTGTGCACAGGGTCTGGTATTTCCCAGGTAGTGCAGGCCAAAGTCATCCTCCACTTGTGTTCTGTCTGGGTCCCCTTGGTGTAAGCTATAAAGTGATCTGCAGATGGCTGATGCCAGTGCTGGGCCTGAGGCTACTCAGCAGGTGGTAGGGGGGCTGGGCTCAGCTGTTGTTTGAGTGGATTTACGAAAATCTGAAGCCTGTGCCTAGCCCAACCCTTCATATGGAAAAGCCACTATTGCCAGCTTGGATGGACCTATAAGTTGAATGGTGCAGACCCTTAGGTAATCATCAGGACAGAGCTTACTGTGTGAGCCAGGTTAACGGAGATTCAGATATGGTGCTGTTATACTGTGGCTCTGTGTGGGGGAAGGCTCAGAGAAGGTATAATGGCCACCGTATGCAGTTATGTCCAGGAGGAAGCTGTCTTCCAGCCCTTGTCCTGATGTGAGACACTTCAGTTCCTGCCCACATGCCACTGGTGCCCTTGAAGGTACTGCCCCCATGCTGCAGCCCAGGGGAAGTGAGTCTGAGTCAGTCTGCGTGCAGGGAAGTAGATTGGGTGAGAGGAAAGTCCTGAGAATCTTGCAGTTTTTCCCTTTGAACCACCCCCCTGTTTTTTATATCCAGAAGTTATGGGGACTTTCATTTTTGCACCAGAACCTTGAGTTGGGTGGTGTGGTATGGGACTGGGATCCCTCCCTTCTGAGATAGCCCTCCATTTTATATCCACCACACATGAGTTTGGGACCTGCCCATTCCACATCTCTGCCTTTCCATCCCTCCTCCTAATCTGGATGAATATAGTTTCTTTAATTCCTTAGTTGTGAGGCTTTCATACAGCTCAATTTTCTGATGGTTCTGTGTGATATTTGTTCTGTAGTTTAGCTATAATTTTTCTGTGGTTGTGTGAGGAGGTGAATTGCGTTTACCTATGCTGCCATCTTGACCGGAAGTCTAATTTAATTCACAACTGCTGCTACAGCCTCTGGTGTTGTATACTTTCTATAACATTTTAAGGAATCATATACATTTTTATTGAAGCATAGTCCTCAGTAATAATCAGAAAAAGTACTTTCAAAGTTATTTACTCTTCTATGACAAAGTGATTTATTTATGAGATTACATAAACAGTGAGTGTGGCCAATGAGGTCAAAACTGTACTATAACATTTGTAGGAGATATAAAAACTAAAGTGTAAAAATAATGGCTATCATTTATTAAATGTTTACTAAATTGAAGCACTCTTCTAATCTTTTTACATGTTCTAACTCATTTGACTCTCACAATAATCCCCTTCGGCAGTTTCTGTTTTTCTCATTTTTTAGATGAGGTTTATTCAGTTAGTGATAAGTAAGAGCAGAACTCAATTCCTGAGGCCCATGCTCCTACTCTCAACTGGCTGCTTACTGCCTCTGCAGCAGAAGGTACAGTTCTTCACTTCAAGGAGCTTGCCGTGCATAAGGAAGTGACTGATTAACAAACAGTCTGTAGTGTAGTGCCTGATTAAACTGTGTGATGTAGACTTGGAGTGCTGCAATGGATCAGGAAAAAAAGTGCCAATAGGTGTCATTACTGACAGTCTCTATGTAATAGAAAATATGCTAAATTCTTTATGATAATTATCTGTTCTTATTCCCACTTTTTTTTTTTTAAGATTTTATTTATTTTTATTTTCAGAGAGAGGAGAAGGGAGGGAGAAAGAGCAATGTATGGTTGCCTCTCACATGGTCCTCACTGGGGACCTGGCCCACAACCAAGGCATGTGCCCCAACTGGGAATCTGACCTGGACCCTCTGGTTCCCAGCCCATGCTCAATCCACTGAGCTACACCAGCCGGGCTCTTATTCCCACTTTTTATGTATGTGAGGAGAAACTTAGAAAGTCTTAATTTGACAAAAATAGTAGGTAGTGCTGGAAGAGATTATTTATTTTGTCTTATAATAGTTAGAAAGATGATTTATTGGGGATAGTAGGACTTAGTCACAATCCTCAAAAAATAGAAGTTAAGAGTTAAGCTTTGATTTTCAAATGGGTTATTCACTAAATGGTCTTAGGACTACCAGCTTATTATATAAACAAAAACTTTCAGGTGGATCAACAATTAGAGTGTTTTTTTCATGGAAAAATACCATTAAAAGCATGGAAAGAAAATATGGATTTATGTATTTATAATCTTGTGTGACAAAACTTTTTAATATTGGGATGAAATCCATAATTCAAAATCAAAATTGTTCAATTTTGTTACAAAAATAAATTTCAAACTTCTTCTTTAAGTCAAAAAAATTAAAATCAGCCCGGCTGGTGTAGCTCAGTGGATTGAGTGCGGGCTGGGAACCAAAAGGTCCTGGTTCGATTCCCAGTCAGGGCACATGCCTGGGTTGCAGGCCAGGTCCCCAGTGAGGGCCATGTGAGAGGCAACCATACATTGCTCTCTCTCCCTCCCTTCTCCTCTCTCTAAAAATAAATAAATAAATAAAATCTTAAAAAAATATTAAAATCAAAGGACAAATTGAGAAACTATTTGGAACACATATATAAATTAAAACTGTTATTAATAATATGCAAAAATATTCTTACAAACCACCAAAAAAAGACAGCCAAAAAGAAACATAAAAAAAAGATATGAAAATAACTCATAAAATATAGTTTATTGAAGTATAAAGATATTCAACTCACTATTAATTATTGTGATTAAAATAATAATGTACATTCCAGCAGATTGACAAAACAATGCATAACTGATGAATTTAGAGTCTTAAGGTAATTTGGTATTATCCATTAAAAGTATTTATTACGTTGGTCCAACAATTCTTCTAGAAACTGGTTCTTGAAAAAAAACTCTAGTAATGTGTAGAAATACCTCTATGTGGATGTTTATTACTATGTTATTTGCAATAATGAAAAACTAAAAGTAATCCATATGTCTGTTAATAGATTAATAAATTTTGACATATCCTTTCAATGAAATAATCTGTGGCATTTACAGATCTGAAAAGGTACCTATTACATGATTTTGTGGAAAAGCAAGCAGTAATATAATTCTGGGTAAAAATAAATTTACCCATTTGGTATAACTGTGTGCAGAGAACTATCTGAAAAAGAAACCACACTTACTGCTTACTCTTGGGATATGATATCATGATATGCTTTGTTCTTTTTATTTTTTTTTTTTTTGGCTTTGTTCTTTAAACAAGAATTTCCTGAGGAGACTGCTGTTACTCAACATCTTGGTGCCTGATTTCCCTCTGTACTAGCTCTATGTAGTCTGAGGTAGCCCCTGATCCACAGTGCTATCTAGGCCATCTCCTTTGTCCTTCAGGTACCCTTGGAAGTTGAAAGAGACCAACAAAGAATGACACTTATGGTAGGAAATTTCAAGTGAAAGCTTGAGGTCACCTTGCATCATAAATTAAGCAATCAGGCTGACTGGATGGGGCCCAGAATTCACAGAAGCCCACAATTCATTGTTCACAATCTCAATATCCAAAAAGGCCTACATACAAGAATTTTGTTGTAGACATTTGTCAGTAGTACCTGACCTAAATTAATTTGGCAGCAGAACCTGACCAGACTCACATTTTGTAGGCTGTGTGAATATTCATACATTTTGCTGCATAAGTATTAGTGTATTTCATTATGCCGTTTTGCCCTATATCATTTTTCTAAAATCTAAACAATTCTGAATTCTGAAACATACCTGGTCCAAAAGGTTGTAGCTAAGAAATTTCAGATACATATTAACATATCAATTCATTGACTGTGTTGTTCATGGTGCCTGATGGAGTTTTGCAATGTAGCAGCCCAGAAAATTACAATACATGTTTATTAAACAGTTATTGTTATTTATTCTTACTATACTTTTACCGCCATGCTGGGTTCTGCAGAGGGCTACAAAAGATAAATAAGCCATAATACTTAACCTCATAGATGCTTAAATTTTATCAGGAAAATAAGACCACCCCATAAGTAAATATAACACCGGTAATATAAACTAAATGTGGTTTGGATTTTGAGGGAAAGAAAGATCATATTTAATTAGGAAAGCCAAAAAAATGTTTTTGTGAGGAAAGTAACATGTTAGATGCACTGCTGAGAATGAATAATTTTGATAGCAACAGCAATAATAATGGCTGTTAATAAACAAACAGTATGTAATGAGCAGAAGTACAATTTGGCTAAAGCATGCAACATAGTCAGGGGTCCCAGAATCTCTTGTAATTATATATGAATTTTTGTGTTTATTTTTGGAGTGATCACTCTCATAAGATTTTCAAAGGGGTCAGTGACGCCTCCCTTCCATAAAAAAGTACCACTGCTATAAAGGAATAATGAGAATTATTATTAAACAGAAGGTTGAAAAAATGTGGAGTAACATAATGTGGTAGTTGGCAATTAACTGAGAAAAGAGTAAGGAACCCCTTACAGATTTTTGACCACTTTGGTGACATATTTAAAACATGCTTTAGGAAAATTAATATATCAATATTGTAGAAGAAGGATTGAGTGAGGGAAAATAGGAGGCCATGAGAACATTCTCGGGATAGCACACTACGGAACTGAGCCGGGGTGGTAGCCAAGAGGAGTGGGTTAGGTGGGTAGATGGGACCAAGTTGAGTGGCATAGTGAAAGCTCCACAAAAGATTTATTTGGGAAAAATGTAGATAGTGTAACTTTTGCCTAAGGAAATAGGAAGTACATCATTATTTCACCAAGTAAAAGATTTATGTTGAAAGTAGTATTTAGAGAGGATTATCCTCAGAGCACTATGCAAAACAGATTTGAACAGTTAAATGACTCTGAATCAGAGAGAACACCTAAGGAGCTGATAAATGGCTTATGAGATGTAGTTTAATTGTAAATCGTATATATTATAGTCCACATAGTATACTAACCAGGATATTGAAATAATATAATCTTTTGTGCACAATGCACAATAAAACTTCTGAAAGACGTTCTAGTCTCTTAATCCACTCATTTGTTTGTTCATTTATTTACTCATACAAAAAAACCCAATACATGTATTCAGTGACTTCTTCGTGCCAGGATTTATGTTAAATATTAAGACTCAGAAATTAATGAGTCAAATATATAACTTAGGGAGAAAGAAATGTAAACACATTATTAAAATATAGTCCAGTAATATTTATAAGAGGTATGAACTACAAATTGGAAGCATAGACTAGGGAGCAGCCAATTCTGGTGTTTACTTACTGGAGGACAGAGGGAAAAAGTATAAATCTTGCATAAACATTAAATTAAAAATACTAAATTTTTTAAATCCTTATAATTTCAAAGTCTCTGGTAGTGTTTGTGTTGTACCTATGAATCACTTCATTGGATGTTTCTTTATTCAAAGTCAGTCCAGAGCCCACTTTGGGTTGTAGGGGTTGGGGGGTAAATGTGAAGAACTGAACTTCTCTGTGTACAATTGTAATATAAATTAGAGGTTTGTCAGCTGGTAGCTGAGGCAAAGTAGGAAATACAGAGAGGCTCTAACAATGAAGCAAGGGGCAAAGGCTCATGGAGAAATAAATGCCTGTGAGAAATTCCCTATTGCAGGGAATGGTTGATAAAATCCCTAGGAATGGCGATGTCTGACAGCAGTTTTGCAGTTATTTACTGCCTTATGTTTTCATTATCTCCAGCTACTCCCAAACCTCAAGTGAATTTTCACTTTACATAGTCAGCTTGTGTTACCGTTGCTTTGGGGAAATGAAGGAAGGTGGTGATGTTCAGTATCTGTGGCAAAGGAGGCTGTCAAGAAAGGCCAGCAACAGTGTGAGTAAGCTGAGAACATGTGTTAGAGCTGGAATGGGCCACTTCTCCCAAAATATTCTACAGCACCAGTTTCCTAATATGCACACCACCCAGGGATTATGCATTGAGATGTATGAAGAAAATGTTAAAACTTATATTTGTATTTGTTTTTATTCAAAGATAAGAAATGAATCATTCATATCAATGGTATCTATCCTAGCTCACTGTCTCAGTGCCTCCATCAGGGGCACACATTGCTTATGGAGTGCAAGGCCTCCTAGTGGCAGTGCCCAGTGTCCATGCTGCAGAGGCGGATCTGAAAAGAAACCACAGACTGAAGATAATATCAATTAAATTAGGCATAGTAAACAAGAAAAATAGCAAAGCCGAAATATCTCCTACCTCCAGTAATAGCTACTCATTAGCCAGATACAGAGTTCTAAACTTGACATTGTAATCAGATCTATCAAGAAATTGAAAAAAATTACAAATTATAAAGAAGTCATTTTGAAATATGTATTTATATACATATTATCATAAAAGATGAGCTTTTTTCTAAGAATATGTTTTGCTAGATAATTGTATTAAACTATTGTGGTAAATGAGATATTTAAAAACTTATTACTCAGAACCTGAAAGCAAATCTCCACCATTTTTTTCAGTAGTATTTAAGGTCATATGGTACTCAATTTAGTCATTCACAGATTTCACTTAATCTAATGAAGAATGTTTCAAAGCCTTCTTGGAGGGTTCATAAATAAAAATCCACTTACAAAGACTCTTACTGTTTTTCCTACCATAGTATAGAGGACTGAAATAATACAGATAAACCAAAAAATACATGTACAGCAACTTGGTGGGAAGCTAAATAAAGTCAGCAAATACTTTTGGAAGACACATAGAAAACATTGCTCAAAATTTAAAGAAACAAATATTAGAAAAATTATAATGTGAAGATGTATTAGATGAAAGAACATGGAGTCTCATATGTCTTGGGTTTTGTACAGTGAAGTACTGCCAAAAGTAATCACCAAAAAATTCAATCCAGTAAAATTTGAGGTGGTATTACTGTGGAAGTAGTGAAATGATTGGAACAATAAACTTACACAGCCTAGTGGCTTAGAGCTCAGCAGGTCCTCTGTGCAGTCCAAACCCATCTAGCTCCAGAGGGGTTTTATACCATGTTAAACAGCAATAGAAAAGATTCCAGATCTTGTGAGCAGAGTCCAGGGAATCTCCCGGTTAGTTATTATCTTTTTTCATGGCCCACCCGCAGAGATGAACTCAGATTGAGACTGTTGGGGTTGCCTACCTTTTCTCTGCCCAGCTCCGTGCTTCTCTTTATTTTTGAGAATAGGAGCTAACTGGAGGACAGGAGCCACTTGGCAATTAGATTTTATCTGAGTTTGCAGAATTTCATCATCACTAGATGTTTTAGGGTGGGATTTTACTGATTACTAGATTCTGTTTCGATTATGAAATATACAAAAAGCTATGTTTTTGATGAGTCAATAAAGCAAAGTTATATAGAGAAGATAAAGTCTCAGTAGTAATTGCCTGGTTTACTAAAAGAATGTTTTATGGAAAGACTGCACAAACCACTGATAAGATTGAGGCTGTGACAGTAAAGAAAATTTCAGGTTCAGGTTGCAGGTAGCATATGTTAAATTTATATACTGCTTTTTTCATAGTTGAGCTTTATGTTGCAGTAGACTAGTTGAAATCATGAGTGAACAAAGCTCTGTAAGATGTTATTACTGAGGTTGATATTTAACGCAAGGGCTTTAAAATACTGTGGAGTGTTATTGATACTTTGCAGTGTAATGAGACATACCCTGGAAACCACCTTTACCACACAGTGGCTTTCTCAGTGCATGGTACTTAAAAAGATTTGTCAGGTTCAAAGATGAGCTTACATAATTTCCTTTGTAAAAGGATATGTGTTGCAAATCGCTGACCTTCTGTATGGTGACAAGTGGCTCAGTAGTATGCTGCTTAGAAGGTATTTAGCAGAAAGGATACTTCATTTGCCTCTTCAAGTTAACGACAACGTTTTTGATAGAAAAACAAGAATAACTCCCTTTTAAAAGACATTGTTGTAATGCAGAGAACATCATGAAAAACAAGTGTCTGCAGATGGTTCTGTTGTCACTTGGTTTTGTTGGGAGGGCACTGTAAGTACCTTATAAATAAAAAGTTTCATAACTACAGACTCAAGCACTTGGAAATAGGATTTTCTAACTTCTTTTAGTAAGTTTCCAAAGAGTTTCAATGGTTAGGTTCTATACATATTTAATAATAATAGTGGCATTTATTTAACACATTACATACCAGATGCTTGGCGACATATATTACATGTGTAAAAAGAGGTTAAATCACTTGCGTAGACACATAACAAATAAATGTCGGAGCTGAAATTGGAACCCAAAACACCTTCTCTCTTATTCATTACATTACATCTTATTTACTATCTACTGTCTCTTTCTCCTAATTGTTTGTAATGAAAACCTATTTGTATCAGGGAGAGTAGAAGAAATTGGCTAGCTGAATTTTAGGGGAAAAGGAGCTTTGCATAATTGGTAGGTGGAATTGAAAAACCATTATCGTGACTAAGTAATCTATGCTGCAGGCAGGCCATTCCCTTATTGTCTATGGCTTCTGGATGTCCACGACTTCTGTCTTCCACCGTCTCCTTCTTCTCAGCCTTCCAGTACCCTCCCACCGTCACTTGCAGCTGATGACCTTGCTTCCTAATTTGTGAGAAAAAGTCATGAAACTGCTACCACCCCATGTTCTTGTGTGGCATCTGACTCACCATTGACTTCCCTCCTGTGTCCAGAGATCTGCGCTCTTCTCCAAGGCCAGCCCTCTCCCCATGTGCACTGGGTCCAGTCTCCTCCTGTCAACTTAAGAGCAAATTGCTATACTCAAAAGAAAAAAAAAATGAGTGGCATAAATGTAAGGGAGAAAAATTTACATATGTATAAAAGTCATAATCTTGCATCAGAGTAGCACGGTGATTTAAATAACCTTGTTGACATATGGTTTTGTAATTTTTTTTCTTATATTGTCTATAGATGTCTTAATGCCTCCTTACTCAATAGTATGTGAAATTCTCTTAAGGTCAGATAGTTGTGTTGCTTATTAAAATTTTATATGCCGTCCCTTATTTCCCCTAAATGCCTACTTGTTAGCTAAATATGTCATTGGAAATATAGGTGGAAATAGTTAGATGCTGCATAAAATTCGGTGTTTTACAACTTGAAAGGTATGGAAATCATTAGGGGAGAGTCAGAAGAGTTCCGGAAACATCATTTTGTCTGTAACAACAGCAGTAGGACTAGCTTCAGGAAGGATACATGAGAAACTGATCACAGTCAAAAAGAAATTAAATTTAAGAGAGAAGATAAAATAATTTTGAATAGTAATTTTGAGGAGGTCTTTAAACAATTAAATATTGGAATGTCACATGGTGAGATTCCACAAACTACTTGGTTCCTCTCTGGGGACATATCCAGAGTCTGACCTCTCATAACTACCTCTGCTGGCCACTTCAGTTCAAGCCACAATTATTCTCCTTTGGATTTATTGCAACAGCCCCTTAACTGGTCTTATTTCCACCTTTGCCGTCCTAGAGTCTATACTCAACCTAGAAGCCAAAGTGATTAGCGTTAGAGTATATGCCAGATCACATCACTCCTCTTCTCAAAACACTGCAATGGCACTTTTTTTTTTCCCCAGAGAAAAATCTAAGTGTTTACAGTAGTCTCCAAGGACTTTTCGGATCTGAGCCCTGTTACACTCTGAAGTACCTTTCCACTACTGTTCTCCCTGGCTCAGTGAGCTCCAACCTTACTAGTTTCCTCAGACAATTCAGGCTGTCTCTCAGGGTCTTAAAAATTGGCTCTTTCCGGTCTCAATCCACTTTCTGAGTTTCCACGCTCGTCCAGCTCATTCTAACTTCCAGCTTCAGTGAATGTCCTGGAACGTACCAAAGTGCCAGCCTCTCGTTTCATAGTCACATTCCCCCACTAGACTATTGTCAAGTTTTTTGATTTAACAGTAGTAAGTAAATGTGTTTTTTAGGAAGAATCATACTTAAAATTTGATTTTCTGAAAGAAACAAAAGAAAATTGTGGGTAGTAGTCTGCTTTGAGGTATTAAGACAAAGGATGATACCATCTGCAAAGCAAGAAGGGGTGTCGTAGGAACAACAAGATGAGATGAAAACTTGGATGGATGAGATGAGAAAATGCTAAAGTAAGAGCAAAAAACACAGTACCAGAGGTAACATCTATATCGGAAGATGTCAAAAGCAGAAAATAAAATCAGTTATGTAGAATTCATATTGTATTCAAGTAGTTACTACACAATGAAAGGAAAAGGGCAAATTGATGAAAATTTCAAACCATGATTTATTGTTTTTACAATGTACCAGTCAGTGTGCTGAGTATTTTATCTAATTTAGATACATTTAATTATAGAGTGTTTGTTTTTATTTCCATTTTATACATGGGTAAACTAAGACTTAGAGAATTTTTTCAAGGTGTGGTTAGTGAGTGTAGTTAACTAGAACTAGAATTTCAGTGAAAGTCTATTCAGTTATAACACATGTGGTCTTATCAATGTGCTGTTGGATGACAAACTTAACATCAGAGCAGATATCCCACCCATAAATAATTAGCATTTCTGAGGAATAAACAACAACTAACTTTAGCAAAATTATTCACTGATTGCGGACACTGAGCTCCTAGGATCTTATCATCAGCACCCAGAACAATGTCAGGATCTAGGAGATACTCAACAAGTATTTGTTTACTGAACTGTCATAATTACTACCTATTAAGCATTTAGTCTATCATAGTGCCACATGTTTTAACATATATTGTTTAACTCTCAAACCAATTTTGAACTATGTTTTATGCATAAAGAAAATGAAATGCCAAGGGGTTAAGGGATTTATTCAAAGTCTTATAGTTAATAGGTTGTAGAACTTGGATAACAGAAGTACATTTAATAGTTACATAAAAATTTTACTCTGTATATCAGAAGGGTTATTGTGTCCCAAGCAAATATAATGAAAAAAGCTACACTTTTGCATATATTAAATTTTTTAAAATTTCCATATAGAAAGAAAATACTGGGGGAGTAGTGGAGGGGGGAAAATGAAGACAACTGTACTTGAACAACAATAAAAAAAAGGAAAAAAAATGCAAAGTGAAAGGATATATGTACATAAAAAAAGAAAGAAAATACCCTATGTGATTTTAAACAAGAAAATTGGTTAACTACCAAGAAATACAAATTGGGCTGACGTTAGATTCTTCCATGAAACATTAAGTGCCGGGACTGGCAAGAATTCTATCAAAGTGAGTCACTATTCTTGGGTGAGGGCAACATATATTCACACATATGTGTAAGGGTGTAGGAATATGCCCAATCTCTACTGAAGTACATGTTTGTGTGTTACTTGGGAGAAATTGGATTGCCGGGGTGGCCTCTTGTTCAGGAATTACATTCTTAGGAATGTAATTCTATAAGAGATGGGAGGAGTCGTTCTCTGTGCCATTGCTCCCCACCAGTGAGATGTAACTCTCCCCTGTGACCCCGTTCAAGTTTCACATACTCCTGTCTGGTGCCCAGTCAGAAGTCATGTTTCTCTTCCGAAGGGACATATTTTGTGCTCTTTGTTCCCGGGCCTAGATTCTTTATGTCTGTTCTACTCTTAGGTATTTCCATGTACTTTATTAGTCATTTTCCCTTGGGAAATCTAAGTACCTATTTAATATCTATTGTGTTATAAGAATTACATGAAATAAAGCAGTTAAATTTCTAGTATACTGGCCTATATATAGTGTTCTCAGTAAATTTATTTTTCCTTCTTTCTACTTCCCCACCTCCCCCATACATTTTCCCTTCATTTGAATCAAAAACCCTTGGGTCTTACATAAAGATGCTTTTACACTTACTGGTTCAGTATTGTCTGGCTGTCTTTCTCACTCTGCCAATATTTATTCTTCTCCTCCATTTTCACTCTAGCTTTACATGGCCAGCCCCAGACTGACCAACGTGAAACACTGGTCCAAACCTTCATGTTATTCTGTCTTTAGAATATTTTGGCTTCTAGAAAACATATAGAAAATTTGAATAAATAGTAAAGTGAGTATACTTAATTATATTCAAGTAAGTTGTAGACATCAAATTTCACCTCTCAAGACTTCGACATGTATCTCGTTAAGCACAAGAACATTCTGCAATATATCATCACACCCAAGAATTTGACATTGATACAATAATCTTATCTAGTATACAGCCAGTATTTAAATTACCCAATTGTTCCCAGAATATCTTGTATAGATTACTTTTCATGCAGGATCCAATGAAGAACTATGTATTTCGTGATGGCCAGGTGGCTTGGTTGATTGGGGCATCATCCTATACACCAACAGGTTGCTGGTTTGATTCCAAGTCAGGACACATACCTAGGTTGTGGGTTGCATCCCAGATGGAGGCATGTAATTGAGGCACCTGACTGATATTTCTCTCTCATCTCTCTCTCCCCCCCTTTCTCTCTCTCTAAAATCAATTAAAACAAACATATCCTCAGGTAAGAATTTAAAAAAAGAACTATATTTCATTTGGTCTTTAGTATTCTTTAATCTAAAAAGATCTATAAGCCAAGTGGTGAAAGACAACTACCATGTGATCTCACCTATAAATGGAACCTAATTAACAAAACAAACAAGCGAGCAAAATAGAACCAGAGACATGGAAATAAAGAACAAAGTGAGTGACCAGAGGGGAGGAGAGAAGGGAATGATGGGGAAAAGAAAGGGAAGGGTCAAGTCAAGGAACATGTATAAAGGACCCATGGACAAAGACAATGGGGAGGAGGAGGATTGAAAGTGGAAGGTGGGTGTTGGGTAGGGCAGGGGAGAGTAATGGGGAAAAATGGGGACAGCAGTAATTGAACAACAACAGAAAATTTAAAAAAATACAATGCTTAAGAAACAAAAAAGAAATCTTTTACCATTTTTTTTGTCTTTTAGAACATTGACATTTTTTTTGAGGAGTGTAGACTAGCTGTTATGTAGAAGTTCCCCACAATCTCAACTTGTCTGATTTTTTCCCATGTTGTTAGATTGATTAAATATTTTGACAAGAATCTTATACAGGGCAGTGGTTTCAAAATATCATGTACCCTTTAAAACTTAAAAATTATTAAGAGCCTAACAACTTGTTTTTATGTGGATTGTATCTATCAATATTTATCATATGAGAAATTAAAACATAATTTTTAAAACATTTTATTAACTCATTTTAAAAATATCAAACTCATTAGATGTTAATTTTCCAAACAAAAAATAATAATGACAAGATTAACGTTGTTTTACCTTTTTATAGGTCATTTTTATCTCTGCCCTAATAGAATGCAGCTGTGCCTCATACCTTTGTCTACGCTTCATCTGTTGCAATCTGCTGTTTTGGTTGAAGCGTTTAAAGAAAATGTGTCACACAGATATCTAGTTGCAAAGTGGAGGAGTACTTTGTCTTTTCAGATCTGACAAGTGGAGGTCATCTCGTTAAGGATTACAAAAGGATGATATTCTCCCATTCTTTCTTTTAATTTTATCGGCTATAAATCTTTTTGTATAGTCCTTTCTCTCTTCCAAAAGTAATTTAGTAATCTTAAACTACAATTTTTGCTGGAAGGCTTACTAGATGTTTAATTAGTTCCCTTTATTTATCAATTTTTAAAGAAATGGGTTGGTGCCCTAGCAATCTCCAGGGGTTTCTAGTGACTTCCTACGTATTATATGGACTTGTGGTTTTCTATATAGTCATCGTATTTTAATCACTTAAACTAAATTCTTTTTTTATGGTCAGATTGTCTTATCTTTGGTTAGTGTGTCTCTAGACAATTTTATTAGCTCTCAATAACATCGAATTCCATCACAACAAGTTTCCCAAGATCAACTGGTACATTTCCTGTCCCAGCCATGTCTCCAAGGAGCCCTGGTTCCTTTTAGAGGAAATAGTAGACACAACAATCTGGACCCTACATTTACTACTGAAATGGTTGTCTACTTCTGGGAGTTTTCAGTGGACAGACCTAGAAAATACATCTTTTTTAAAAGCGGGATGATCGTGAATTCACATCATTTCTTAACCTCAGTGCTACTGACATTTGGGGCCAGTTAATTTCTTATTTTGGGGACTGTCCTGTGTACTGTAGGATGGTTAGCAGTACCCCTGGACTCCCTTCAGTAGCACCTACCCCTCAGTTGTGTAAACCCAGATTATGCCCATGCATTGTGAAATACCCGAGAGTTGGCATGGGGTAAGGGGGCAAAACTGCCACTAGTTGAGAGCCACTGGTTTACACTTGTATTTCTAGCAACATTAAAATAATTCCCTAATTGTTTTACCCATTTATACACACACACACACACATAATATGTATATATAAAATACCAATATGAGCATAACATCTAACAAAACCTGCTCTGTGGACTAGTTTTTCATCCTCTGCATGAAATCTTAGGTCAATCACATAGTCTTTAATCAGAAGAATAATCTCATTTCAGTCATCAAAATGCATAGGCAAGCATTTGTCAACATTCCAAACTCTCACCTAATTTAGGTTACCTCTTTGCCCCAGCTCTGTACTGCTTGGGGCATGAAGGCTTCAGGGAAGAAGAAAACAAGATTACCTTCCTCTCCGTTAACCCTGCTCACCCACCTGAGTCCCACTAGCAGCTGACGAGGATGATGGCCTAGGAAGAGGGGTTAAAGGGTGAAGGACAGATACACGGCAGGCACATACATGGCCATCAATGAAATTCTCTGTGTTTGATGGATGACTATAGCTGACTCTTTCTCCAGCAAAATACTTTGGCAGGATTCTTGGGGATATTTCACTGGGGAGCTTGAACTGTAATCTGGTAATGCAGGTGATGCCTCTTCTCTCTCTGGATGTTTCTGACTCTGGCCCTCATCCCCTGGACCTGCAGTGGTCAGTGCTACCCAGAGTGCCTATGTTGGATTGCAGTGCCCTCTGGGCTGACCTTGTGGGTGTACCCATTTTAAAACAGAAAAGTAGAAACACTTATTGACACAAATATATTCAGAAATGTGCTCAGATGAAAAGTATAGAGCTTAATGAACTGTCACTCAGTAAATGAAACCATGTTTCTACTATCACCTGGGCCACAAAATTTGAAAATTAGGAACTTCCCAAAAGCTCTCTCACACCCCTTCCAATCACTCCCCAAAAGTTACTATCATCCCAACTTCTAATATCATAAATGGTTTTGAGCATTTTGGAACTTTATTTTAATAGAATCATACAGCATTTTTCTATGTCTACTTATTCTACACAGGAATTCATCCACGTTTTTGCATGAGTGAGACATTTATTCTCATTCCTATATAATAATGTATTTAATAAATAAAAGTTTGTTTATACATTATGCTGTAGATGATTATTTGGATTGTTTTCAGTATGGGGCTATTTTGAACACTGCTTCTGTAATATTCTTATACAAATCTTTTTTTTCTCTATATGTGCATACCTGTCCTTATGCATGAGTTTTGCATTTGATCCCCCCAGAAGTCTGGGAATGTCAATGACTCTAAAACAGTATACAAGGTCTGTTCAGAAGGTATACAGCCATGTAATATGAAAAATAGAGACATTTATTGAAGTAGATACAAGATACAAGAAACGTTGTACATAGGACAATGATGCCTCAGTCCCCGTTAAAGTATCACACAGTTCACCCAGTCACTATCAGCTGCTCTTTCGTATTTTCCCGAATCTCATTGGTGGTCTGAAATCTCTTTCCCTTCAAAGGTGATTTTAGTTTGGGGAAAAGCCAGAAATCACAGGGTGCCAAATCTGGACTGTAGGGGCGGCTGAGTCACTTGAGTGATTTGATGTTTCACCAAAACACTGCACAAGATGTGATGCATGAGCAGGCGCATTGTTGTGATGAAGCTGCCAATCACCAGTTCCCATAGCTGCCGCCTTCTGAATCATCTGAATAGTTTCTGTGGAGGAGTAGTTTCTGCATAAAATTGATGCACATTCGTTGTTTTACTTGCTAAGTCATTTTGAAAGTGATGGCCACACTGTACATGTGCTTGCTCAACAGTGTCTACCACCCCCACTGACTAGTACAGTGAAGTCATCATTGTTCACACATGTGCATTCCAATCCACTCTCCTTGGCTGCCAGGTTACATCCATGTCACACAAACCATTCTTGTTATATTAACAATGGCTGAACTTTTTCCAGACAGATCTCTCATATGTTCTTTGGCACAAGTTCATATGCCCTGCAGGAGTGAAAATTTACCTCCCATAAAAGCCAAAGTTTATGTTTCGTTTTCGGTCATGGATGGCTCTTCTTCCCACCCAAAGTTTTAGGGCTATTTCTGGCTCCTTTGGCATATCTTGGTGGTGTTTCTAATGCTACTTTCATGCTTAAGGCGGTGTTTGAGATGCCCCATTTTATGCAGAGCTCAGCTCACATGCCTTTCTCTCAGTGGGCCCAAGGTCACAAAGCCCAGCCCCTTGTGAACTTCAAATCCCAGTGACCATTTTTTGCCTTTACAATGGTATGAAAGCAATATACATAATCAATTACATAAAATATTCAATAGTTTATTATAAAATAGACTTTGTGGTAGATGATTTTGCCCAACTGTAGGCTAATGGTAAGTGTGCTGAGCACATTCAAGGTAGGCTAAGCTAAGCTAAGTGTTAGGTAGGTTAAATGTACTAAATGTACAGTCATACCTCAGTACTCATCAGCTCCAGGACTCATCAGACCTTGTACTTGTTGAGTTTTGATGAGAAAAAACGTGTTTCAGCACTGAGTGCTTGCTCATGACTCATTGCACTTGCTAGAACTTGTATGAATCACGACGCCACCCTGCAGGAGAAAATGCTTCATCACTTCTTACTTGCTCGGTACTTGTCAGTTTCGGCACTCATCATGAGTTCCGGAACAAATTAATGACAAGTACCCAGGTACTACTGTATTTTCGACTTAACTATATTTTCAACTTACAGTGGGGTCAGTGTAACCTCATTGTGAGTCAAAGAGCGTCTGTATGTGTTTACATTTATAGGTAACTCATTTCTAATTCTTTCATATCAGACTTTCTTCCTTATACATTCTCTATTGTACTCACCTATTGTTGGCTAGGTTACATCTTTCAAAACCTCTTTAGGAAGAGTATAGCAGGACTTTATTCCTTGATTTTCTGCACATTTGAAAATGTCTTTCATTTGCCTTTAAAACTGAGTAACTTGACTAGGTATAGATTTTTGAGGGGCTATATCTAGGACATATCTAACTATATTTGGGATTTAGGGATGAGATAATAATCATAATTATAGTAGATAATCATTAAGTACTTGCTATGCATCAGACTATTCTAAGCTCTTACATGAGCTCATTTAATCCTTTGATGCAACCCCAGGTACTAATATTATCTTTATTTCACTTAGCAAAAGGAAAACAAAGATCACCCAGCTAATAAATAGTGGGGTTGAAATGTGAACTTTAGCAATATTATTTCATACTCTTAACTCCTATACTACCTCTCAGGTTAATGAAGCTAAAATTTGTGACTTTAGGCATATTACTCAATTTTTTGGTCCTTCAGTTAACTCTCTATGAAGTGGGACTATAATACTTTCCAAGGTTACTGTGATGATTAAATAAGTTAATGTATGCAAATAGCTGGTAATAGTACCTAACTCATACAAAGTGCTTAATAATTATCTATTGCTATTGCTATTACTCTCTTATGGATAGCAAGCTGCAGATCTGAGCTTTCAAAAAGGTCTCACTTTAGCAACTGCTCTTCAACATTCAGTATCAGCAATTAAAGTGGCATTTCAATTAAGTAGGAAAAAAGGGATTATTTGAAAAATAGTGTCGGGACATATTTGATAAACAATCGATACTTGCTGAATGAATGAGGATTTTGTAAACTACATATACATTCATTTAATAAATATTAACAAATAGATATCATGTACTCTCCAGGCCTATATAGACAGATTGGATGGAAACATGAAAATAAAAATAGTCACATGGTAATGAGATTAGAAACGATTTTCTGTTTCGAATTCCCTTAACATGTTACAAAATTTCTCTCATAATACAATATATTAACTTAAAAAATTTTAACCAGATAATTGCTATACACAAAGTTTGAGCTACCTACAGAGAGATGGTGGGAAGATCAAAGCTCAGGATGAGATTGAGATTTTGGAGCCATAAGATAATGAAACTACCAACATAATGTGTACAGTAGAATACATCATATAAAGAATTGGCAAAGAAGAGGTATTGGCAAAGGGAACTTAAAAGGGCCTTTTGGAAAGACATATGAAGAGTCATGAGAGTCCTTCCCCAAAAACAAAGCAGGGAGTCAGGTATGGAGGGAAATTGCCAGTGGCAAGTTACACAGAATGTTAAGAAAGAATCCACAGTATTTAGGAGTGAAGAAATCTTTGATGATGTTAAGCCACTTTATGAGGACAGTGAACACTGGCTACTGTATAAACCTCTCAGTATGCTGAGAGGTCATGACAGTTGGGTGATTAGAGAGTGCAAATGAAGATGAAGATGACTTTTTCAACAACTTTGGTGACAAAGGGAGGGACAGAGTCAGGGAGAATTTAAAAGAAGATGGAATTCCTCCTCCTCCTCCTCCTCCTCCTCTCTCTTTTTCCCTCTCTCTCTCAATTTGATGCTGGAGTTTTTGGAATGGGAAAACTTGAGGGAAAGTGAGACATCACCTGAGAAGGAGACATTAAAGACTTTGAAGGACTGAGGGGGAAGTTGGTCGGGGAATATTTGAAAGCAGGCAGGAGGGAATAGTTTCAGGAACACACACTAAGAGCCCTGGTAAAGGGGCACTCTTTCCCTGAAATATTGAAGAAGATACTGTTATAAATCTTTTAAGAAATAGAAATGAGAAAAGTCTGCGGCATTCCAGCTGCTAGTACTTCAGGCTTTTTTTTTCTTTTCAGTATATTTGTGAGCTAGGAGTAGAGAATAGGACAGCATCGTTTCAAACAATAATTACATCCATTTGCACTATATATTTAAGCTTGTTGTTTATATAGGATGGAATATCTTGTTTCCTATTTTCTGTTCTCTCCTCTTGTGAGAAACCAGTATA